>MJUU01005823.1:120365-175359 GCA_002080025.1 Modiolus philippinarum
TGTTATAGAAATTTACTGTTTTGTTTTATCACAATTCTAATCATTTCAAATACTGAGGCTTCATTCCGGGTAATGAACTGGGTAGATGTCCTTTGCACTGAAGTTGGCCTCCTGTTTCAATATTTTTGGTAATGAGTACTTCTCTGGCTATTTTTTTTTATTACGTTTTCCATATTATAACTAAATACCGAAGTTACTGTGAATTTATTTTCTGCAAATGCGCATTTCGACAACTTATGTCTCCTCAGTGCAGATAAAATCTAAACGTTTGGAAAACCATAAAATCAAATATGTTAAAAAGCTGATAGAGAACAAATACCCAATATGATCTAAATGTAAAGCCAAAATCAGCTAAGGACAGACAGAGCTTTGCATGAGGGAGATACCCCTTAGTTACTCATGATTTGATTCTAATGCTGCTGATAAGAGTTACTCCTTGAAACACGTGTATTTACTGTTTGGTATGCAATTTGGGTATTTTTGTATTTGTAATCAATATCAATACATAAAACGCTCCCCAAATTAAATCAGCATATTTCACAATAACACTTTCTAAATACTTGTAAATTCAAAATTGCTATTTTATGTTTAATTGAACATTTTATGTATATTACATCACAATAATGAAATGTCTGCTTTAGTTCTTACCTTCTTACCAGCAATTTACATTTATGCGAGAGACCACCCATACATGCATAAACTTCAAGCTGCATTCACAGCTAGCAACCTGTTGTCTGAAGAAGTTGTTCAATTTGATATTATTACTTTTCCTTTACAGTTTATTGTTAAGCTTGTGATATATTATATAACACGTATTTGTGAGTAGGTAATAAAAGCAATCATCAATACTAACAGATAGTTGTTTATTAGAACATACTGCGCCTTACACGAGTGTTTAAATAAAGAGGTCTACATTGTTAATGGTGTAGCAACCAGGACGCTGTTGGACTGTCTGCCAATCAAAGGTTATTTCAATAAATTAGAATTTGAAGCTTAGTTGTGATATACTTTTCGTTTAATGCTTTAGCTGAGATACAGAGATCATTAAAACAAAAAAAGCGTCGATATCGTTACTCTTCCAATACGATACATCATTCAATCTTAATACAAAATATTGAATAACATTAAAAAAAAGGAATTAATAAATACGTATGTTCTCTATATTTTTGTTATTGTGTACTTATTCTTGATAGAATATCTCATATTTATACACTTTTAATCATTTCTAATTTTGTCAATTAATTATTATTATTTTTGGTAATTTCAAAATGCTTTTCTGACCATCTGTTTATAGTGCCCACATCTCACTTTTTTATAATGCCCCAACTTTCTTACAATCAGTGCCCTGCCTTTGTCTTTATGTTGTATCTGTCCATAAGTGCTAGTGCTGTTGTTATGTGGCGTTCTTGTTCATTTTTGTTTGTTTTGTCCGATGTATCTATTAGCTTAGGATACTAGTGCTTTTATCGGGCAACGGATGACAGTAATAGGGTCTTTAAGTCTCGTCATGTGACCCGCGAGAATTCACGATAAGATTGCAATTGAAAACATTTCCCGCCAAAAAATGACGTCTGAGGATTATGACGTTCAAGTTTTTGTTTGAAACGTCATATGTATTCGTTAAAAACGTAACTTCCGGGTACCTTTTATGTGCCCGGAAGTTACAAAATTTGACGAGACTTACAGACCCATTGTAACTTTTTTTCCAGTTAATTTTAAGTTTGTAGGGCTAAATAAGACATCGATGTGACATTGTTCCACAATACATGGGTTGCGCATCGTTTCTAATCCGGATTTGACTCGTCATTTAGACGAGGTCATCTGGGGTCAACCAGAGGAAAAATGACATCATCCAACGTTGGAGCAAGGGACAGATATTTTCTACCGACGAATCTTACGTTGTTATTCAACATATGGGTAAAAATCGTTTTCAACTAACAAAGAAATCCACGAGGAACTTTTCCAACCCACAAAAAACGAAACTTGAATGGAAATAAAAAAATTACTATCTTCGTCTATCAGCGTCTTGGAACCAGTTTTGTACCAGATTACTACTTGGTTGCCTAAAATAATGAGCGATCCCGCAAATGCGCAATCGGTGTATAAGCAAACCAGTGCTAGGGCCGTTTGAACTTAAAATGAGATATGAGTAAAGCTTATTGTTAAGGCCTAATGGTGACTTCAAAATGAAGAATAACGATAAAAGCGTTGTTCTATTGCTTGATTGTATCATGTATTTGTAGAAATTTTGTTGCATGTGCATTTACTCGATATCTTTTCAGTGTATATTACATAATAAGATAAACAATTAAACTTTATACAACCCATTACCCAATAAACCGAAAAAATATCAAATAACGACCTATTTAAAGCACCACAAACCGTCGGTTGAATATATGGATTACACCAGGAGATCCAGGAGACCCCGTTCATTACCATATTTTATCCACTAGAGATAGTTAAATTTTATAATTTTAACTGCGAGGATTTTAGAATTTTAAAATTTAACTATTGAACTATTGAGAGTGGATAAAATATGGTAATAATCGAGATAAAGTGGTGTAATTTTTTTTCTCTAATCATATATGATAATCAACGAGAATTGCATTCCGAATTGATTTGGCGAATAATACCACGTCGCTTTATTCAACATACCTTGAATATGAAAATTTATCTAACGGGTCAAAACCGGTTTAAACTTGGGTGCCCATAAACCGGTTTAACCTTACCGCTGACTTTTGCTAGTGCCGGTACCAAGTCCGACTGTCCAGAGTTCCTATCTTTGTTTGCGTTTGTCTTTTGTATTTTTATTGTGGTTTTTTTCTTGTGCAGTACCTTGTTACTTTGTGGCACGTGACTAGGTTTTTCGGCCATTGTAAATGTTTCCTGTTATCTTTATTATTCTATATGACATATCATTAGAGAAATTTCAATAACTAATTAGAATATTGCATTTATCACAAAAACAATAAAACATCATATGGAAAATTTGAAAAATTGCTCTTTGGATTATTCGTTTGTGACTGACGTTTCGGTTCTCACTTACTTTGGTGATTCAGATTCATGCGCGAGTAAATTATATTCATTTCCCTTTTTATATATTCTAATAGGGTCTGTAAGTCTCGTCACGTGACACCGAGATTTCACGATAAAATTGAAATTTGAAAACCTCTCCCGCCAAAAGATGACGTTTTAGAATTATGACGTTTAATCTTTTGTTTAGAACGTCACATATTATCGTGCAAAATGCAACTTCCGGGTACAAAAATTGTACCCGGAAGTTTCAAAATTCGACGAGACTTACAGACCCTATAATAATTGTATAATAATTCTATACCGAACTTACAGTAAATGTTGTTTAAGCATATAACCATTTCGATAACTTATGTCTCTTTAGTGCAGATAAGATCTAAGTATTTGGAAGACCTTAAACTAAAAGATTTAAAAAAAAACTGATTTAGAAGAAATTATATAATATGATCTAAATGAAAAGCCAAAATCAGCTAAGAACAGAGTTTAGCATGAGGGAGATCCTCCTTAGTTTTCAACAAATTTATACAAATTTAGATATCGCAAATTTCAAAATCAAATCGGTTTCGGGTAAGCATCAAAGTACTGACTACTGGGCTGGTGAACACTCTCCGTGTTATCTTTTTTTTCTTATATTGAGACGAGACAGTACGGTAAATAATTTAAATAATTTTTATACGATTATTAGCGACGACATATATAATTTCGATAGTGACTTCTTAGAATGAAGTTAATTTTTACATGTTCACTGGGTATATAACAAATTGTTACGGGTTACCACGATCTATTCGAAAAAAAAAATGAAACAGATAGTCAAATTTTGAAGCAAATAGGTCTGTGAAAAAAGTTTAATAAGTTTTAAAAATTTTCTTGTTATTGAACAATACACCTATATTGAAACATTTTTGTTATTAAGTTTTCTTGTTCATAGGTCCTCATGTCAACAGCACTTTAGGTCTTTGAAATTGTTACATTCATGAGGAAGCATTCATTTCTTTCCAATAAAGTACAGGCAAATTAATTTCAGAAGTATAAAAACACTAAAATTGTTGATGTTTTTGGTCCAATTCTTCAGTTACAATTACAGGGCACCTTTTCATTTTAATACAAGTTCATTTGTCAAATACAACCAAGGGAATGAAAAATTGAAAAAAAGTTTAACGAAGAGGAGAATACCCATATAAAGTCATAAAATCAGCTAAAAAATATCACACAACCACATATTCACATGAACTCCGTAAGAAGAGAGATAGGGGATCCAAGGGTTGATTTAATGATTATCCTGATGTTTTACTAAGAAATACCCTTTAAATATTTAGCACCTCGCTCCGCTCGGCAAAATTTCCTTTCCCTTCTAATGCAACCCCCCTGTTTCCAAATTGCCTGGATCTGGGCCTGGGAAATGTCGACAGGGCAGCGTCTTATTCTATGCAAGCATCGTCTGTCATATGATGAACAAAATACTGAAGATACTGTAAATTTAGTTTTATTTAGTTAACTATTGGCTTTTTTTTAATTTCAAACAGCAGCACACGACATGTGTTATTTTCAAAAAAGGTACATGCTCTGATTTTAAACTTGGTTCATGAATTGGTTATAAGAAAAAATTTAATAAACTAATTTACTTTGTGGTATTCTAATATCATTCTTATCAATCTAAGTTTTGGGTATATTGCAAATAAAGAGTCTTCTTAATATTTTTTTGGTATTGTTTTGCTAGAATTTTCTCTGTAACACTAAGGACCTTAAGTTTATCTTTAGTATCAATGTAAGTATGTAATGCAGGACATGCTTACCCTCCCGGAGCACCTGGTGTCACTCCCGGTTTTCATGGGAGTTCACACTGTGAGTGCCTTAGTTCTTAATGTTATCTTTTTATTTCCGTGCATTGTAGCTGTCTCACGTCCTTGTTTTGTCTTTGTTTTTATCTGTTACCGTTTTTTCCGTGTCTTTGGACTTCGATTTTTGTAGTCATCGCTTTCCTTGTTCCCTCGGTATTCTACTACCGTTGTTTCTGTATTAACAAATACAGAAATTGAAATAAAAATGTTTAAAGTGTCAATACCACTAGAATGCTGTATATATGAAGTATTTTTGTCACTGGGACAGGGGGTCATTTTAGGTCAAATGAGGTACAGATAGACCTGCCGATAGCATTTGAAAACACTCTGCATTCCTATTGTGTCCTTTTCTGGTGCAGTTTGCTTGTAAATTGTGGCATGTGATTGTAGTTCCTGGCCATTGTAGGTGTTTGCTGTTTTCCTGTTTTTGTAATTTACAAACATTGTCCAGTTCATAAAAATGTTTAAGCACGAAAATGTGTAATTGGATTAAGTGAAACATTAATTTACTGCAGGAACTTTTGATGACACATAGTAGTTTAATCACAGTATCCAGAAGGGGTTTTGGCTATTTGTTGTAAATTTACAACCCATTGATATATTAGTTGTCAAAACATATTACCCATTGATAAAATTGACTTTACAAATGAAAATAAAAGTATAGACATTCCGGCGGTATATCTGCATTTCCCCCCTGTATAGGCAGTGACATCTCCCTCGACCCCGTGTATCTCGTACATCAGAATATGCATTAAAAATAATGTAGTAATAAACTTTCATATTGGGGTGTTAAAATGTATAAGAATTTGAACCTATCAATTCATTACATAAAATAATTATAGCATTATTGTTGATTATTCTTGTGTATTGCTTAAGTTGTAAATTTTATCCCATCATTCAATTCAACAATCAACTCAGACATAAGATCAATAATAAAGATGTAAAAACTCATCCGTCAACCATAAATGTCCCGCACAAAATACCACACACACAGTCATTGATCAGTCTAAAACTACAGCCCCGGGCTAACGAGATAGTAAGATATATCAACAAATAAAAATTAATGAAATCGAAGTTTTTCCTTACCTTTAGGTTTTTTACGTTTTCCTTTTTTAGTATTTGCGATCGGTGCGAAAATAAGTAACAAAAATAGTATTATATAACCACATAACAGTAAAGTCCTGTTAAACTGCATTTTATTGCTCCTTATCCAATTTAAAAATTGCACTAGTTGAATTTAAGTCTCCATGCATTATGTAATTTTTGAAATTTATCACAGATGTATCTGTCACCTTGGGAAGTACATATTTCCTTCTCTCGTAAATGTCAATTGAATTGTTACGTTACGTCTTTGTAGCTATGACGTGGTGCAGATTCTCCACGACCACAAATTGTTTAGATTCCATTTTCAAAATCTTATCCCACTTTTTTGTCTTAAAATGTATCTATGATTCGTCCTTAAGGCTAATAAAAGATGTTGTCGAATCTATTCGGGCGTAGTTGAACGCAGTTTAGAAATATGAATTTGTATTTTTCAAGTTTAAAGGTTTTTCTTGATACATGCATTACAATACAGTTTCACAATCTGGTGATGCTCCTCAAAGTTTTAATGAAATGAGACTTTTTACACTTCGATCGTTGATGCATAGCTTCTTCTTTCTACTGTCTTGGTATATAAATATCTTTTACGTTTGAGCATAAAATTTTAACGCTTTTCCAACACATTTTTTAACTTAAGAAATTTATAACGAAGTTAGAATAGATATCTTTTTACAATATGCAATAACCTGTTAAAATCAATACATAAGCATGCGCTTTCTATAATAGTTCACAAAACACTTTATAATGGTGATATAATGTAGCCAATGTGTTATCGCAATATTACAAGAACTTATCAAGAAGAAATCATAAACGCCAAAATAATAAACGCTATTAATCAGCGTTATTAAACGGACATATATACTAGTAAAATATAATGAAAGTCATTTGTGATCCGACTGATTTTATCTCGCAGGTCAGGAGAGTTATATTCACACAATGATACCAATTATTTCAGGAATATTATAAAATTAATGGTTTTTATCAAGTATATTATATTTTGTTAAATTATATTCTCTCCTATGTAAAGTTTAAATGTTCATTTCTGATTCATAATTTCACTTGCTATAATTGAAAAAACTTATATACATACAGTTTACACAGGTACTTGATATCTTTTATGGAGTTTTATGGATAACAGAATGGTTCAGCTACCTCAAAAGGGAGGTAACTTCTTCCAAAATGTAACAGGAACAAACAGCTGGTAAACGCATAGTATTGAGCAAACAAATATAATAGTGGTACTTTGCTCTGGAGTTGCTAACCAATGGAAGGGGACGTTTGGGGCGCCAAAACAAAAAACAAAAAAACAAAAAAACAAAAAAAAAAACAAAAAAAAACGGTTTAACCCAACTTACTTTTGAAAAGCAAGAACCAAGTCAAGACCATTGCGGTTGATTGACAATTTTTCTGGTGATTAAGCATCTTAATTGTCTTTTTTTTTCTAAATTTCGGTACTTCTGTTCAGTAATTTTGTTTTTTAAATTTCGGTACTTCTGTTCAGAAATTCTGTTCTTTAATTTCGGTACTTCTGTTCAGTAATTTTGTTTTTACCCTAATTTGCATACGCAGAAAATAAATTCACAGTAACTTCCGTTTGTAGTTATTTGCTTATTCAGTAATAAAGTTTTTACCCTAATTTGCCTATTCTCACCAAATAACTCTATCCTAGCAAAACTGTAACCGTACTAGGTCATTTTCTTCAATAATATTTAAATAAAGTAACTATAAGTTAATTAAGACACATAAAATGCATAGATTTTATATAAATAAAGTACACTTTGTTGTTACACCAGACCAATAAATAGGGAGTTTAGTATGTTATATTTGCTACAATACCACATGGACTAAAGAAAAATGATCAAACTCACTTACAGGGTTCGAGTCAATGGACAGGTGTTATTATCAAATTTGACGTAACAACAAACCAAATAAAAGGAGTCTTCTTTACATAGTTGAAGATAAATAATAGTTGAAAAATAAACCTTAAATATATCATGGTCCAATAAACATCAATCTTTAAATAACAAGGTCAAAAAGTCTATGGTACACTGACGTGTATCGACTAAAATAAATCAAAAGACTAAATATGGCGGGTATAGGTTCTAGTATTGTCGTCATGTCGACACCAGGAATTCACAATTAAATTCCCCAAATCGCATCAAAATATTCCCTTTTCACAGTAATAGGAGATATGAAAAAGAAAGGAAATGGGGTAAATGTCAAGGAGACAACATCCCATCCCCGAGTAAAACGACAAAGCATTTAGGGGTCACTGTACGGTCTTCAGCACAGTGAGGAACCTCACACCATATAGAAAGCCATAAATGGCCCAAAAGTAAAAAAGTGAATAAACCAATGGAAACAAACCACATCCATTAACCCGAATATTAAGAAACCAAAAATTTAAAAGACGACAAAGACAAAATTTTGATATATGAAATAACTATGATATTCAGAGACGCTGGTTTATCTAGTTTTTGTATATCTGTGTTATTGTGATATACTGATGTTACCCAAAGGAGATATTAGAATATCTTTGATTTGTAAATCTGCAGAAAAAATGCTATTTAAACTTTTGTCTGAATAACCATTTGCACCAAATTGTTCATTTAAACTTGCCACCCAAACCCTTATCTTATTGAATGGGGGTAATAACAAAATAACCGAACACAGCTGTCAAGAACCGAAGTCCATGAGACAAAAACCGACGGAAAAATTGTGGACTACAATCGTCTTGACTTGGTACAGGCATTTCAAAAGAAATGGTGGGTTAAATCCGTTTTATGGCAATGTCCTTCCATTGTGGTAGTGTTCGGTAGCAACTCAACAGCAATTGCTATTGAAATGTCGCAGACAGTTGAAAGAAATGATAAACCGAGTACTAAGTTTAAAAAAAAAGAAACTTGATTCAGTGTTCGCACCGAAACTTCAAATTTTTCAACAAGGGACTTATTTAATGATGGTATGAAGTTGCTATACACATATCGGCTAATGGTTTAATGTTACTTTTGGATTCATACAATCAGAATTATTTATTTACAAAATAAATCACATTCATCATATTGCGCATCCCAAACAGATAAAATAACAATGGTTAGTCCAGAGCAGAACTTCAAACCCTTTTACTGGGTCATCAATTGAATTGGATCATCCCGGTGAAAGGGAAATAACTTAATACCAAATCTTCTGTAAATTTAGTTTCTTCATATGTCAATCTTGACAATTTATTAATTGTGCGCCACTTTTAGCTGACTTTTTCCTTTTTTCGTATATAGCAAAGTTTTTACAAGGGCTGATACAACAGAAACAAAAACAGCTAGCCCAGACTTTTAATTTCAGCTTCAGATATATAGACGATGTACATTCTCTTAATAACCCAAAATTTAAAGAATATTTACATCGTATCTACCCCAGTGAACTTGAAATTAAAGAGACAACCGATACATCCGATTCTGCTTCATACCTTGACCTTTTGTTGTACATTGACGAACATGGACGTCTGAAATCTAGATTATATGACAAACGTGATGATTTTGACTTTCCAATTGTGAACTTTCCCTTTCTCTGCAGCAATGTACCTGCATCCCCAGCATATGGAGTATATATTTCACAATTAATTCGTTACTGTAGAGCGTGCAGTACATACAGTGACTTTGTGGAAAGAGCAAAAGCACTGTCACAAAAACTGCTGAGTCAGGGATATGTTCAGCCTTTGTTACTTTCGTCCCTTCAGAAATTCTATGGCCGTCACCACGACATCATAGATAGATATGAAATGTCAGTGTCACAAATAAAAACTGACATTTTCAGCTAGATTCGCGTCTTCCCTGATTTGACATTACCGGTTTCGACTTTACCCTGGATTGACCGACTGACAGTGTGACGGGTGCTGTGCACAGAGCAGGACATGCTTACCCTTCCGGGGCACCTGATGTCACTCTTGTTTATTGAGAGTTCACACTGTTAGTGCTTTAGTTTTTTGTGTTGTATATGTAACGTTCGTGTGTTTTGTGGGCATGTGGTGTCTTTGGTCTTCCGTCTTTTGGTGTTCTTGCTTTTGCCTTGTCTCTGGACTTTGATTTGTGTAATCTTGTGCTTTGTTCCTTCGGTATTCTACTGCCGTTGTTTTATGTCTTTTCATTGCAAATCAAATCATTTGAAAGACAGTAAACTGAAAGTTGGAGAACAAAGAGGCAATAGGGTCTAAAAAGAAAATCCCAAATCTAGTAAGGAAAAAGTTTTACATTAGGTTTTAAAACAAAAATTCTAAAATTTGCAACAATCAACAATGAAACGGTATAAATACTGGACTCAATTACAACACTGTTCCCTAAGCAAGTAAAAATAGATGCATAAATACAAAACAGCTTAAGAATGTTCGCCTATCAATATGAAAATAAATAGCATTTCATATCAACATTATTTTTTATTAGAAAATGAAAAAAAAATAGAAATGGTGCATTACATGATATCCCGCCACTGGACTCAATTACAACACTGTTCCCTAAGCAAGTAAAAAGAGATGCATAAATACAAAACAACTTAAGGATGTTCGCCTATCAATATGAAAATAAATAGCATTTCATATCAACATTATTCTTTATTAGAAAATGAAAAAAATAGAAATGGTGCATTACATGATATCCCGCCACAAAATTTTTCGAGATAAAGGTAACAAAAATATGGCTTTACACTGAATTCCTGTGAATTTTTAACAGGTTTAAAATAAACAATGTTTATCATTAAACGAATATGACAAACTAAATAGGATTTTATTTAAATTTGTCATAATGATAAAGATTAAAATTGAAATTATTAGGCAGAATGTAAGGATTCATCGGCACAAAATTATTTAGCTTTCGAATGGATTAAACTAGAGAAGTCCAACAATCTGATAGAAATACCAAAACGCAAACAATAAGCACCTTTATAGTGTGTATCAATCTCCGAAACAAAGGTGCATAGCTCTTCCTACGTCAGATATCACCTCTGCCACACCGGAACGAGACATTCCTCTCAAAATGGCCGATTTTCGTGACTTCACAGTGTGAAATACGTCAGGATGTATACGACGTCACTGTGAAAAGGGCGTGGTAAATCCAATATGGAGGACAAGGTTTAGTAGAGGTGATAATCTGACGTAGGAAGAGCTATGTACCTCTGTTTCGGAGATTGAGTGTGTATATGTTTTCCTCCGTAGTACGATAGTGTGATACCAGTAGACTAAGCTCCTTCAAGCTAACTAGCAGATTAGCAGCGAGCACACCTTGACTCATCTTTCAAAATAACGTATTGTCTTTTTATCTTCTTCCCAAATTGTGGTTATGGAGTTAGCAGTCTACCTGTATTAGGTTTTTACATATGCGTATTATAGTGTAGGAAAACGGGACAAATAAAGGGGAGGTTTTGGTACCCGTAAACCGGTTTAATCCTACCGCTGGCTTTTGCTAGTGTCAGTACCAAGTCCGGCTGTCTCGAGTATCTATCGTTATTTACGTTTGTTTTTTGTATTATTTGTGTTTTTCATGTGTTTTTTCCGGAAAATTGTAGCATTTAATTGTAATTTTCAGACATTGTAGACGTTTCCCGTTATCCCCATTTCTCATGGTACTTCTGCATCAGATTTGGTCGTATTTATTGGCCAATCACAAGTTATTTGAATCATCTCCTTACTTATGAAAAATGCAATTATTTGTAAAATTCGGTGACCTTAGTATAAACCAATCTAAATCGAATTAAACATCACCCAACTCTATAATCCCCATTTCTTATTGTTCTGCATTACCTCATGCAGAGAATACACATCACAGGTGATTTTTTTATCTGGAATTTTCAAATTATGTGTAATCTTCAAAGAATAGCGATCAAATTAACTGTCAAAATTTAATCCATATAAAGTTTTTAAGATTTTTCGTCAAAGACGGTAGAAAGTTTTAATTTAATAAGAAACAGGGTTGTGTTGGATTTAACAACATATAATTATTGTAGGTTTTATTGTTCTCATCCTTATTTCGCCTTTGAGGAATGTTTATCGGCCTTGTGTAATGTCGGCAATAAAATATATATCGTTATTACTCGTTCAACTGGTTAAACCTATTGTATAAGCTTGGTCGTACCTTTTCACAATGCAGCGATCTTATGGGGGATGAAATAGTCTGGCAGGGGGAAAGGAAATAATAAAATTATACTTGTATATAAGAACTCCGATGGATGGAGAGAGATTCACGGACCTAATTTCAGTCCTGGTACAGTAAATATATGGAAAAGATAAATAAAACATTGAAAAAGTTAGTAAAATTAAGAGAAAAAGATTTGTAATCCCCAAATATACCTTTAACGATTCTTTTATATTTTCGTGGGACGATTTATAAAATGTTCAGCATAAATTATCACGGTACTGTGAATGTAGCACCTCTGTTGCAAGTTAAATTCCCAGACACTATTTTCATGAACTGAAATGACCCGGACGAATTACCGACACGACTTCCTATAGCCCCAGACCACAAACATGACAATAAAAAATACATTTGTCGTTAATGGCTAGATTTTTATATTTGTATTGTATGTGAGGTTATTAATTGTATTGTATATAAACTAAATAAACGTCCAATTTTGATAACTAACACACTTCATTCTTCTAATTCCTATAATTTACTGAACCAGATAAGTTTAAGAATACAGTACATGTAAGCTAGAGTAAACTTGATTTATAACGAACACTCGTATAGCGGTGTTCGACATCTAGCAATCATTTCCGCCCGAACCGGTACCAGGGATTTCTTGAACATACGATGAGGTATGATTAGTGTTCATTGCTAAAGGCTTCATGGTGCCTTTATAATGAAAAACAACAATAAAAGCGTTTTCCAATCACTTCGTTTTACCATTTATTTATAAAGCCTTTGTCGCATGTACATTTTCTCCATATCCCTTTGTTGTTAATTTAAGACTGGAGTTTGTTTCTCCTGCAGTGTGGATTCCGTAAAAATATTCCCCTCCGTACCAGAGATCACATTATATTTCAAATATAGTGTACTTGTTCTCTTATGGTTATGTTGTAATTCTTTAGAATTTCGTGATTTTATTTTTTTATTTCTTTTTATCTCTAAATGTTTTTGCCGCCTGATTATTATGTCCACATCCCACTATTTTAATGCGCCAAGTTTTCATGTAATTGACTGAATGGGTGCCTTGTGGATGTTAATATGTTGTGATTGTCTTTCGGCATCTGGTCAAATTTGATTCTCAGAACATTTTGCTAGTAATTTTTACGTTATTAATGATCCCGAATTCAGGAGTAATAACTATTATAGATGTAGCGCTGTTGGATATCTATGAATTTCGCTATAACCGGAACTTTATTATTTCAGAAAAAAAAAATCAATACAATCCCTTTACTTTGAAGAAACGGCATTTCAGTAGTTAAAACGTTCATTCACAGGTGCTACAGTTTTTGAAGGGGTTTTCACTGCTTGTGCTTTAGTTTTGTAGCGTTCTTGTTCATTTTTGTTTATTTGTTTTATCTTTGTAATACTGTTTCAATTTGTGTTTGATATTAATTGCCGTGAATTCTGGATTTAAGATTTTAGACTTCCCCCTTTCCTCGTTCTTGCTTCGGTATTCGTTCGCCCATGCATTATGTTATCGCTGAATTCGTTACATTGTTGTTAAGTTATAAATGTAATGGCTTTAACGACAACAATAAAAAATGAAAAGATATGGAGGAAATGCACATGAGACAAAGTCTCTACAAAAACGTGGTAAAACTAACCAACGGAACAACGCTTATTGTGTCGCCTGCATACGTATTGTGGGGCGACATATAAGGATCACTTTATTCGTGTTGCGTCGTTGTCGTCGTTATTGTTGTCCGTCCTACCTTATCGTAACATTTTTCTACGCAACTACAAATCACAGCTACTTGAAATTTTGTATGTGACTTTACATATTGCGATTACTCGATTCTAGGTTTGTCAGATATCTATTTGCTGTTTACCGACTTGGAATATCTTAGCTAATAAGACGTGTTAAGATAGTTTAAGAAAAATTAAGATCAATTTGTTGATTGCATTCAAGAACGATCAAGAAAACTTTGGTTTGTTAAGACAAAAGAAGATTTTGTTTTGACCTTGTTTGATGGGGACAAGCTAACCTGATCTGGATCGTCCTTGAACGCAGTTATCTAGTTTGATCTTGACAAAATGATAAAGTCTTGATTGGCCGTGAAATCAATTATCTTAAAGTCCAAAATACTTGAACCCCAACCCATTAATTGGAAACATAACTTTAAAATACTGATGGACGCAGTTGAGGAATACGCCAAACAATGGGCTAAGAGAGAGAAGGAAAAGGTTGAAACACTGTCCGACTGGATCAGGTCCATAAAGTCATTGATTGTAGCTCGAATTGGGCGCCTAAAGACAACCATGAGCCCAAATTCAAAAAGCATATTTGATGATCCCAATGTTGAAAAAAACATTGTCCTTCCTCCATGACAATTATGTCATCGTTCCAGCTGACAAGGCCCAAAACAACATAACATTTAAGCCCCACTCACACTGTCACATTTTAACCCCTACGTTTCGCTACGTTTTCAAAACGTAGCAAAACGGCAATATACGTAGCAAACCGTAGACCAACGAAGACCAAACGTAGCAATGCGTAGCAATACGTGTATAGAAACGTAGCCAGCTACGTTTGTATTGGTCTGCACAAAAATTAAAACGTAGCACAAACGTAGGGAAACGTAGCACAAATGTAGGGAAACGTAGAAAAACGTGGTAGAAACGTAGCTGTTACGTAGCAAAACGTAGGTAATTAGAATCTATACGTTTCGCTACGTACTTGCTACGTCTCGATACGTATCTGTTACGTTTTTGTACGTTTTTCTATGCTTAGTCACGTTTCATTCTACGCATTACTAGGTTTCAGTACGCTTTAATACGTTTCGTTACGTTTAAATACGCATCGCTACGTTCTACTACCGATCGACAAATTATATTTCCAAGTATTTCGGAATTTTTACTTAATTTTGAGATATTTTTTATGAGCTGAAGATAAGTTCACAAATTGACAGAGTAAGTCAACATTATAGATCATTATATTGACCAGGTATTCGAAAATCAATTAAAATTTTATACAGTCATTCGTACAATAGAACAAAATGATAAAATATACCTTTGTGTAAGTTTCTATTTGCACGATGAATAATCAGTGTGGACTCTTTGCAAATTCTTGAACTTTTTTCACAGATCTTTATTAATATGTAGTACAACGTACTAATACGTAATATAAACGTATCATAATGTACATCAAACGTAACGGAACGTAGTCAAAACGTACTAAACCGTAGTCGAAACGTATTAAACCGTAGTAATACGTAGTAAATCGTAGTAAAACGTAGTACATACGTAGCAACAAGTAGTGAAGCGTAGCAGAACGTAGGCTTTGAATTTCCAATAAAACGTGGTGAAACGTAACAGTACGTAGAAAAACGTAGTGAAACGTACAGACCATAAAATTATGACAAAAAATGACATGATACGTGGCATTTTAAAACGTAGCGAAACGTAGCGGCCAAAACGTGACAGTGTGACTGGGGCTTTATCTGCAAAAGACACTACATTGACTGCTTAATGAAAGAGATTGGCATTGACAGTTCATTTGGCAACCCCACATACAAACTCTCCACCATACCAAGGGAGAACAAACTAAACAAACACAAATCAGTATTGTCTTCCTGTCTCACGTCCTTGTTTTGTCCTTGTTTTTCTCTGTTGCGGTTTTTGCCATGTCTTTGGACTTCGATTTTTGTAATCATCACTTCCTTTGTTCCTTCGGTATTCTACTGCCGTTGTTTGGTATCAGTTTGAGTGAAGAGAACAACAACCTGCCTTGTATCTACTGGGTAACTAAATTACATAAATGCCCTTACAAACAGAGATACTTTCCTGGGTCTGCCAAATGCACAACAAAACCCCTTTGTAAGCTCCTCACGTCATTATTTACTGCAGTAAAAGATATATAGTGATGAAGTATACTCAGCAAGTGGAGTGAATCAGATGTGGATTCTAAAAAAAAAAGATATTCAAAAGACTTGTTTGAATATCTATCTTCAACTGAACTCAACCACTGCAACAGTGTCAAAACATTTGATTTTTCTACTCTCGATTCTACTCTTCCACACGATAAGCTAAAGTCAGTACTCCAGGATTTAATACATCAGTCTTTCTGTACTAAAAAGGGTGAAAGAAGAGATGATTTCGACTTTCCAATATAGACTTTCCCGTTTTTGAGCAGTAATATTCCCACTTCTCTGGCATATGGCTCATACTTTGGATTTATGATTTTAGAATTTTCTCTTTCCTCTTTATTGATTCGGTATTCGTTTGCCGATGTGCTTAAAATATGACTGAACATCTTGCACCGTCTTAAGAATACTGTGTTAAGCATATTGAGTTCCCGATAATATCGAAATGGCCATACAAGAGCAAACCATATCTGCTAGTGACATTTCTCAGCAACTACAAATCACAGTCACTTGAAATTTTGTAAGTGATTTAAGTGTGCAGTCCCATATTGCGCGTACCGATTCCAGATCTGTCGGACATCTACTTCTTGGTAACCAACTTGGAATATTTTCAGCAAATAATGCCAATGGTGAAAATTGTAACATTTTTCTAAGCAACTGCATATCACAGCCACTTGAAATTTTGTGTGTGACTGAAGTATTGGTTCTTTATTGCACTTGCCGATCGTAGATCTGTCGGGAATCTAATTCCTGTTTACCGACTTGAAATATTTAAGCTAATACTGTCAATGGTAAGTATTTTCGTAACACTTTTCTTAGCAACTACAAATGACAGTCAACTGGAATTTTGCATGTGACTTTAGAATTGGTCCCATATTGGGCTTTCCGATCGTAGGTCTGTCGGGCATCTACTTCTTCTTTACCAACTTAGAAATTTGAGTTTCTCAGATCAAATTTCACAAGGGCAGTGCAGACGAGAAAAGTCTTCCGTGGAACAATTTATACTGTTTTTCTTCTTCTTGAAGTCACATTGAAGCCTTCAACAATGAGTTCATACCTGTAACTAAGTTCAATCCCCTAGAACCAGTTTGGGCAAAATGCACTGGTAATTGTCGATCAATGTCACATCCAGGTATTAATTAGACCATGGATGCGAGATCGTTAACGAACATAGCATTAATTCTCTATAAACTGAGGTTTACTCAATTTACATTATTATCAGTAAAAAGAATTCATTGAGATCGGTCAAATTCGAAGTGTGTTCGTTATAAACAAACTCTACTTACTCAGGATCATTGCGGTTGATAGTTTTTACGGTGTTTAGGACCTGCTTTACATTTCTTCTCTTTAAAAAGTTTGTTCGGTAATTTTTTATAACTCTCATTTACTTTAATGAACAATGGCTGGAGTAAATGCACAAGAGGCAAAGTAATGGAACAACGCTTTTATTGTTGTTCTTCACCACAAAGTCTTCAACAATGAGCTTAACATATAAGTTCTAGTAAGTTTATCACGCCCCCCCCCCCCTGGAAGAGGGATTATAAAAAAACATAAATTTTACTTACAAAGTGTTCTAAGAATTTCTGCCATCAGTTTGCCGTCAAAAAAATTATAGAAGGCAAAAAACAACATATAATCATATGTACTGGACTCATTGAGTCAACTCTTATACACTTGGCATAATAAGATAGTGAAATTTGGGGAATAACAAACAAAAATAAAAAAAAAATAATAAAAAAACAATAAGTCTCCCCAAACTTCGTTTGGGAGCCTTAATAATAATAAACAGAAACAAAATCAAACAATGAAATGCCATAAATTTGAAGTATAACAATAAAAAATTCTTTGAAGAACAAGTATACATTAACTGAAATATAGTGCAAGCATACATCTCTTGAAAGGGTAATCTCCACAATGCAGGAGACAAACTCCATTCTTAGATTAACGATTGAAAGATATAGAGTAAATGCACATGTGACAAAATCTCTACTGACACATGGTAAAACCAAGCAATTGAACAACGCTTTTAATGTTTGTTCTACATCTTGAAGACACCATGGTGCGTTCAGCAATGAGCTTTACTCATAACGTAGGTCAATCTACATTAATTCTACCTTTAACGTCACAAGCACGCGTAGGTTTTTGAAAATTCTTGAAAATAGAAAAAAAAAACAAACAAAAATTATGTAATATCCACAAATTTTGGGGTTGAAGAAACGACCCGTCACTAATTGAGCAGTTGGGTATGGAATTTATGACAGACTTGCAAAAGAAAGTGGAATGAAAGATATGTCAGTCAAGAATTTAAGATAAAAGTGTGAAATCTGTACTAAAGCATATTTTTAGAATTAAAATTCGTAAAAGATAATTGCAAATGTTTTGTTTGAAATTTTTGTTTGTTTTATTTCTCCCCCCTCTCTCGTAGCTTTTGAGGTCTTACCTTGACGTTAAACATAGAATTAATTTATTTATAGTAAGTTTATCACGGACCAAGCACTGACAACATTTTAAAAAACTGACAAAAAATTAAATCATTATTGATACAAATCCTAAAAATGTTGCATAAATAGCAATTTATAATTTTTCCAAGAGTATTTCATTTTCATTTTATATTCTTTTTCATATATTTGCTGTAACATAGTTAATTTATTAAACAAAACTGTAATGCAACAAACTGGAGGCCAATTGTATTTGTTCTAGAAAACGAGAAATAACAATAACAGTCAGAGAAGTAATCGGTGCAACCACGGAAATCTCAACTATTTTTTTTCTTTCCGACATAGTTCTTTTGCTGTATAAATATGTAAACATATTTGTGATAGGGATATTTTATAACAAGTAGGGGACGAAAATATTAAATATATAGCACACTGGTTAAATTATTTTTCCTCAGTTGTCACAAGAAAAGCAAAATCATACACATAAAATACATTAAGGTGACTAACACATCAAATTTTTGAATATGTGTCAAATTTTGAAACTCCTCTGGTTTTCTCCATTTCAATGGCTTAAAGAATTTTGCACACGGACCCCTCCTTTTTATTTGATGGTCAAATTAAGACACCTGACATGTTTTAATAAAATTCTTGATATATCTTCCTAGCTTTTAGACAAATTATGATGAATTATGGGAAAATCAAGAGAAACCCATTTCCCTCCAAATTTTAAATATCTTCTGTCTCAGTTAAAAGCACATGGACCTATATATTTCTTTTTACCGTTTTATTAAGCCTACAATGCTTAATCCATTTAAAAAGAATTCAAGAAATCCTTATTTAACATCAGGAGTTAGCCTCCTTAAAATCTGCTATTAGCAGATACCGATATATCGCGATTAATTTCGTAAACAGGACAGTTAATTAGATTTCGCGTCAGTCTCGGTGGCGGAGAGGGCCATTGAATTGTCTTCTTTTTTAAAGATTTTGCAGATATATCTTCCGATGTAAACAAAGAAAGAAGTGAAAGAAAAATTGTGACCCAAATTCAGTTATTTTACGCTATGATTCCTACATTGACGCATTTAAGGCACGTGAAATTATTTATCATATAAACTGTTAAGTAGACTTTGTAATGACGAAAATGATACATGGATGCAGCGTTTAGCAAACCTGTACCGGGGACCATCTTTTACTTACTATGAAGTATGAGCAAAGCTCATTGTTGAAGGCATCATGTTGACTTCAAGATGAAGCCTTGTTCCATTGATTGGTTTAATCGTGTTTTTGTAGAAACTTTATCTCGTGTGCATTTACTCCATATCCTTTCATTGTAAATTGCTAAATTTCTTTTGTAATTTTCGAAATACAAATGAAACGTGAAAATTAACACTCGCGAATATATCCTAAAAAGATCACAACGTATGGCATTAATTTCAAATGCCAGAAATCGTGACCATTTTTTACTCTTAAAATTGTTGTAAAGAGAAAACAATTGGATCAAAACACCACGGATATTTGACTCTTAAATCGTAATAGTCGTTTCAGCTGCACTTTAGGAAGACATTACTTAATATATTTTGTAGAAGTTAAGTGTAAATATTAAAATAAACAATGAAAGGAAATGGAGTAAATGCACACGAGTCAAAGTCTCTACAAAAACATAGAACCAAGTAATGACAAAACTCTTTTATAGTTGTTTTTTACCTGGGGCTCAGTGTATCCTTTGCTTATACTTATCATCATAATGTTTTAAAAAAATAAAATAATTGCCAAAAAAAAAAACATCAAACAAACAAAACAAAAGAAAAAAATACCCCCCAAGAAAAAAAATCATTATTTTTCTATTATAGATTTTTTTTGGAATTTTCTGTGTAAAACATATTTGCATTACTGTTAATTTAATAAAATAAAATTTGGGGGTCGCCGTACATTTAAGTGCAACAAATGAATTTGAAAATTTAAGGATTTTACATGGAAATGATAAGGAAAATGATTATATAAGAGGATTTCTTTAAAAATCTATAGCTGATTTTGTACAAACTTGGCATGTGTCTTAACATCATTATATAATTTACATATAAAAAATCAAAGTAGGGGTCACCGTTGAAATAAGAGATAAATTGCGAAATGTTAGTTTCTTTAGTGATATCTATATTAAATTATTTAATCAAATTACCTTAATTTCTTTGTTCTTTAAATCCAGCAACATATTTAAAGCACATGTGTTTTAGTTCAAATTGTTGAAATAAAAATGTTGCAAAAGTGATAAAGAATAAAACTTTAAAATATTTTGGAACTTTCTATATATTTTAGATAACTAGTTTGTTAGTGAAACCTAAATGAAGACATATTAGATAAAACTGGCCGAAACCTAAATGAACACATATTAGATAAAACTGGCCGAAAAAAATTCCTTTTCTATCAAACAATAAATGTTGATAAGCTGTGTTGTGTTTTAAGAGGTTGTCCATGAAGAAATCAGGCAAATCCTATATTATGACTGGCACATGGCAAAATTGATCCCTCTGAATTTTTGGTTCCATTCCAAAGCTGAACCTATACAAATGTCTAAACAAAGAGGCATTTTTCCATATCTACCATGGGTGGCTCAAAAGATGATATCTAAATTCCTTAACAAAGGAACTAAATTGTGTATAAATTCAAGGAGTTATCTCCCCTAATTTCATATTTTTAGTGCTTCCTAAGTAATCTATTTCTCTAAATTCTTTGCCGTATATTAAAAACCGAACTCAACTTTTGACATTATTGGAGTTTGTGATTCGAAAATTCTAATGGATTTTTAAAAACAAAATTTGTCATGTGCCAGCCACTGCCTGACTTTTCTATGGACATCCTCTTAATTGTCTGTTTATTAAGTGCAAGAATTTCCACTAGAAAGTTGTCATGTATGCAAGTATTTGTGCAGAATTAATCGTGTATCTGCACAATTTAATTGATTTTTATCTTCTAAATTGACATGAAAGTTTTAATACACGTTCCTTGCTCTCAAATACTGGTTTTCGTTATGTAATTTTCAATTAAACTTTTTTATATTCATTCTCGTGCCATTTAGGTGATTACATGCGTTCTTGAAATCATCAATTTCACACAAAATGTGCAATTTATACAACATTAACCAATGAAGATAGCCTCCCGTAGCGAGTTTATGACAGAGAAGTGGTTCTCCATCGACAGCACTTAGGATATAAATCTATTTAAAATCGTTGTTAGCAGAAAGCAATATTATTTTATCATAATCATCAAATCTAAGTAGTCTACGCTTGGGAGGTTTGTTTTCCGTTACCTTTTTTCTTAACCGTCGTTTCGTATTATTTTATGAAATACAGATACTATTTAATTAGAATATTAAAAATATCAATTTTCCTAATCATTTTATGATGTTTGAAACTACACTCATCAAGAAAAATTCGACAATAGTAATATAATTTCACATAAAATATTTTTATATCAACTGTTTTTTTTCTATTCAAACTGATTGCATTTATCATCTTTATTGGTAAATAAATTATAAGCAGTACTAAAGACATTTCCTTACGTAATCCATTGGGCACCAATGTATACAAAGTTTACATACAACCACTGATTTTGCCCTATTTTACTTTCTTAAATTAGTCATTTTCGGAGCATTATAATACATTAAATGTCGTTTCAAGCAAGTGACTTTTTTACCTCAAGAAATTCATATAAAGTATGCCTCCTCGCAAAGTTTGAGGGAAACTTGTATATAAAAATATGCGCTCAACTAGAAGTAAGCAAGGGTAAGTTTCAAGTGTCACTTTAATTTTCAACCCATGTCATTGTTTTCGCCGAAAAAAAATTATTTCACATTCTAGGAATAAGATAAATTTTTTTGGAGACACTTACGATTTTTAACTATCAAACAGTATGAAGTTATTTCCTGTTTTCATGGCATGATACTTGGGTATGATACTTAAAGTGTTAAAAACTAATTCCTGTCATGTCTTTTTATTTTAAATCTGATTAATTATTCTCCGGTACACATTTGGAAGCTTGAGTTATAAAGTGTTCCATTTAAATTTAAAAACTGCCCCTGTATTCATGAATTAACATTTAAGGGGACCTATCAGCCTTAAGAAGTACACGAGTATACACATAACTTCCATAACACACATAATGTCTGTGAATGTCTTTGTTTTAAGCTCACCTGACCCGAAGGGTCAGTGTAAGCTATTGCCATCACTTGGCGTCCATCGTCAATCCGTCATGCATCGCCAGTCTGTCAGTCTCTCTGTTAACTTTTCACATTTTCATCTTCTCTGAAAGCACTGAAGCAAATTATACCAAACTTTACAGGAGTGATGTACTAAAGGTCCTTTTCAAAGATTGTTCATTTTTTCCGATCCTACAAAAAAACATGGCCGCCAGCGCCGAACTTAGGTTTAACATTGAACCCTATGGGAAAAATCACCTTTTCATCTTCTCCTCTGAAACCACTAAGGCTATTAAAAACATTACTTTACAGGAATGATGTACTAAAGGTCCTTAACAAATGTTGCTCATTTCGTTCCGATCCAATAAAAAATATGGTCGCCAGCATGGAACATAGATTAACATTGTACCCTATAGGAAAAATCACATTCTCATCTTCTCCTCTGGAATCACTGAAGCAAATTGAACCAAACTTACAGGAATGATGTACCAAAAGTCTTTAACAAAGATTGCTCATTTCGCTCTGATTCAATGAAAAAGATGGCCGCCAGTACGGAACATAGTTTAACATTGGACTCTATTGGAAAAAAAACAAATTCATCTTTTCCTTGAAAACACTGATGCAAATTCAACCAAACTTACAGGAATGATGTACTAAAGGTCTTTAACAAAGATTGCTCATTTCGCTCTGATTCAATGAAAAAGATGGCCGCCAGCACGGAACATAGTTGGACTCTATTAGGAAAAAAACAAATTCATCTTTTCCTTGAGAACACTGCTGCAAATTCAATCAAACTTTACCAGAATGATGTACTAAATTCCTTTCCTGAAGATTGCTAGTTTTGTTCCGATCTGATAAAAAACATAGCCAGCACATTTTTACCTTCTCCTCTGAAATGGCTGAAGTAAATTGAACCAAACTTTACAGGAATGATGTACTTAAGGTCCTACATCAGGGATGAAAATTTGATACATTGGCAAAGTGGCAAGCTGGGCCCTACCAAAAAGAATTCAGCAGCCCAGTCAATAAATTCACTAGCACAGGGCTCCTTTGTCCAAAATTGCAGGATATTTCAGTAGCCACCTTGGCTACTGGTTTTAAAATTTTTAGTAGCCCAGGTCAATTTTTAGGGGCCTTGGGCTATTGGGCCCTGGTAATTTGCATCCCTGTACATGAAGATTGCTCATTTCCTTCCAAACCGATAAAAACATGGCCGCCAGCGCCTAACTTAGGTTTAACATTGGACCTATGGGAAACTCATATTTTCATCTTCTCCTCTGAAACCGCTAAGGCAAATTCAACCAAAATTTTACAGGATTGGTGTACTTAAGGTCTTTAACCAAGATTGCTCATTTTATTCTGATCCGAAAAAAACTTGGCTGCCAGCACGGAACATTGTTTAACATTGGACCCTATGGAAAAAATCACATATTCATCTTCTCCTCTGAGACCACTGAAGCAAATTCAATCAAGCTTTACAGGAATGATGTACTAAAGGTCCTTTACTAAAAATTGCTAGTATTGTTCTGATCTGACAAAAAACAGGGCCGCCAGCGCTGAACTTATGTTTAACATTGGACCCTTACGGAACAATCTTTTTTTCATCTTCTCTTTTAAAACCGCTGAAGCAAATTCAACCAAACTTTACAGGAATGATGTATGGAAGGTCCTTAACAAAGATTGCTCATTTCGTAACAATCCGATAGAAAACATGGCAGCCAGCACAGAACATAGTTTAACATTGAACCCTATGAGAAAATCTTTCTTAAATCACTGAAACCAATTTCAACAAACTTTACAGGAATGATGTACTAAAGATACTTTACAGGAATGATGTACTAAAGATACTTTACAAAAATTGCTCATTTCATTTAGATCTGATTAAAAACATCGCTGCCAGTGCAGAGCACTGATTAGACATAAGTTGTCGAAATGCCCATATGCAGAAAATAAATTAACATCAACTTCGGTTTTTTGTTTTTTACACAAATTTTAATAATTATGCAAATTTATATGATTGTAATACAAGATAAAGAGTAAATTTTGATATGATAAACAAATTTTTAACAGATAAATAGAAAAATAAACAAGTTCGTCAAAAAACAACAAAATCTCGGACAAACGTAAGAAAAAAACGGACAAAAACATTATAAACAAACGTCAGCAAGCCCAACCCTTCGTTGATTTGAAATCTATTAAAAGTATTAAAATCAATTAGATATAAATACCTACGCTCAATTTAATTCATTTGCTGCACACCAAATTATCAAAGTGTATTTTGATGATTAATCTTCGCATTGTGAGAAATCTACATTCACCACGCGCTGCAATTTACTGTTTTGTTGTAAAAGTCAATCTTGATATACGGGAGATCAATTAAGAGGCTTATTCAGACTAAACATGCTGTTTTAAGTACTCGTATGTTTAAGCTCATACCGTACTCAAGCTGGCTAACGTCCAGATACATTTTCTTTTTAAACCACAAATAACTTTTAGTTAAAATACAAATATTGATAGGTATTTCCGCATTCATAAATTGAGTGGTGTAGCTCTTATATCTTAAAACATGAAAACCTTTCATACTGATTTGCAATTGCATGCTTTTAACTTTGAATTAAAATGCTTACCTGGTAGGGAATACAACGAAACTGTTACTCTGCATAGTCCACTTCCGGTTCTATAACTTCCGGCAACAACCCGATTGAGTCCAACATAAATACTAAAATCTTTAATTCCGTATTCAGGTTCTTGTCCTCGTAACGTATACAGAAATCGAGATTCTATAAAATCTCTATTTTTTCCAGATTTATACTCGAATCTTTCATCACTTATATCCATCTTGACACGCGATCCCTTTTTTATAAAATCATCCAAAGTCCGGATAAGAAGTCCTCCATCTGAAGATGCATCCATATGTCCATTTAGAGAATTACCGTAAATACGTAATTGTTTATTATGTATTTGAGTCTCGGCCATATTGCTAGTTGTGCCATTATCTCCACCATAACCGTCACCAGTTGGTGAATCCGAGATGTCAACAGTCCACATTCTTGGCGGTTCACCATAATCAAATATGAATTTAGCACCGTCATATTTCCCAGAAAAATCTATTTTTAAAACCACCTGTTTATCACAAGCTACACTCCTTCCCGTTGTGGGTGGTTGAATGAAGGATATATACGGACTATATCCCTTGACGACACCAAATCGTAAATCTAAGTCCACCACATTATCTTGCAATGCACAGGTCAATGACAACAGACAAAGTACTAAAACGAAGAGAAAAATAGTAATGATGAATAACATGAAACCACGCAAAGTTTCACAAAAGTTCAAAATTTCAAAGGACATTACTATATAACTACTTGGAGCTCTGAATCCAAATTCGCACTGGACCAGATTCTTATGATGAACAAGTTACATACCAAGTTTGACGACTGTATATTATTTTCTTCACAAGTTATCAGTTGGAAACTTTCGGGGAACGGACGGACGGACACACAACTGAGGTACCACATTAGTCCTCGCCGTTAGGTATAATAATAATATTCAAATATTGTGTAACATGTATATCTGACAAACTGATTTGTCTAATATTTGCAACAAAAACTTTATAATTATCGGGTTTAACTGGACAATTGCAAATTAAAACCAATTTGAAATTTTGCATAGGTTTTGTTTTACTTTGTCTTACATATAAATTTTCATATAAATTAATGAGTATAAAGAAAGAAGAACAAATAAATATATTTTGTATCATCAAATAACTTTTCGAATTATCCAGTGTGTGCCAAAAAAAAATAAAAAACAAACAAAAAAACAAAAAAACAAAAAACAAAAACAATTGTCATTTTTAAATCCAGTACAAATTTTGCAAATTTGTTATGAATTATTTTATGGTATGTTTATGTTCATGTTAAGCGTTTGTAGAGACTTTGTCTTATGTGCATTTACTCCATATCCTGTCATTGTTTAATAATTTGCTTTAACTTTGGTGTCATATTGGTCTTTAAAACAAGTAGTGAAGATTCTCATTAGGGAGGCACTATTTTGCGACTTATTGAAATAAGACTTTGTTCTTTGTTAAAACTGACTTAGACAACCTTGCATCCAGTAATGTTAAGACCTTAATACCAACACTGATGCTATTTAATACATAATGGTTTCGTGGGTGATGAAAATCATTCCTTTTTATATTGCAAAATAAATGATAATGTAAAAAGAAATTCTCTGTAATTTTCATATCCAAAATTACAACGTCATTATAAAAAATGAAATATAATTGAAAATATCCTAAATCCTACATATTCCTGGAGGTGAAATCTTTAGGCTTCTTTGATCTTCTTTATTAAACAGGCCTTAGAACTAAAAAAGGGGACACTTGATATCGTGCTCTATTACATTTATATTGTCAATCCCATTTTGTCTTTCTTTAATTATTTGTTGTGGAAATTTTTATGTTTTTATGTTTATGTTACCATTGATGTAATGAAATAGGAAACATCTACAATGGTTAAAAATAACAATTCTAATATGGGAACAATGGAAACCATGACGACCAGCCATATGAGCGACTTCACAACAGTCTTGACGCTGAAACAGACGACGTCATAATATGATTTGTGCACAAAAACGTCACTAAATCGTATGTAATGGCTGTGCTTACCGTGTACACTATAGGTTCACGCAGATTATTAAATGTCATATTAGAATCGAAATAATTCATGTTCGCCGGTGGTTTGTAATCGATTTACATATGGGTGTCCATTATTTTCGTTTATTTTACCCCTCGCTCCGCTACGCTACGCTCTGGGTAAAATATTAACGAAAATAATGGCCATCCATATGTAAATCTCCAACAAACCACCAGCGCCCATGAATTATTTCTTAATTAGATGCTACAATCTGCCAGGGAACTACACAGGAAAAACACAAATAATACAAAAGACAAAAGTAATCAACGATAGGAACTTGGGACAGCCGGCAGTAGGGTTAAATCGGTTTATGGGTACCCAAAGCTCTCCTTTATCTGTCCCATTTCCCTGTAGTATAGGCCTTTTCAAAAAATCATTTGGTCCGCCCTCCGGTTTCGGCATTTTAATATAAATAAACAGTTCCGGTTATCAACCAATACGGCAAGTGTTGTTCATCCTTAACACAGCTCATAAAACTGTTCATATTTAGCCAACAGTACGGGTGCTAACCGGAAGCGAAGAGTGTTTTAATCTCCATTTGATGGGAGAATTCAAATCCAGGAAATTCTGAAAAGGGCTATAATAAACATACGAATAAAACCAAATACAGGTAGACTACTAACTCCATGACCAATGTATCGGGTGTGAAATGTGCTTTAAATAAGATATATAATTTCAAATAGATGTAAACGTGTATTTATAAAAAATAAATAAAGAGAAAAAGAGAAAAAGATACAAGTGGCAGGATGAACTGTGATTTTTATAAAATGTTTAAAAATAGCAAGCCCCTGTTTCCACTAGTATAAACAATGTTTATTTTCGAAAATATGTCAAAAATAAGGTATCTGTCCACTAGTAAAGGACACTTGTGCTTTTGTCGGGCAATTTATGACAGTGATTGTATGAGCATTTGCCAATTAATTTTATGTTTGTTGACAATCCCGCATCCACTGGCTTAATAAAACATGGATGTTCAACAGCTAGCAATGAACTCCTAGAGGCCGTTTTATTAAGAGGTATAAGTAGATCATTGTTGAAGGCCTAATATTGACTTGAAGATGAAGAAGAAGAGCAACCCCAAAAAAGTTGTATTACTGCTTGGTTCTAATCTGTCTTGTTTTATAGAGACTTTGTCTCATGTGCATTTACTCCATTTCTTTTTATTGTGTATTCACATCTCTCATTGAAAGAACACAATCATGCGTCCAATTAGAATAGAATTGGGTGTTACGTTCAGCAAATATATAAAAAAATCCAAAAGTCGCTGCAAATTTCATTTCTGCAGATAGTAATTTCAATAACTGTGTCTCTTCCGAACTTATCAAATAAAAACAATTGGAAAATCAAAAATCGAGATGTTTGAAAGCTGAAAGAGGGAAGTATGTCTATAGGATCTAAAAAGAAATGCTAAAATCAGGTAGGGACGGAGCTTCGTGCAAAGGAAAATACTCCTTAGTTATTTCTTAAATGTAGATATTGCAAAATATCAAATATCTATAAATATCTAGATATTTGTGCTTACTAAAATGCCAATTAGTTCTTTGATTAAAAACATCCAATCTATTTCAAATGATATGTACGCATAAACAATTTATTTTACACTTACATAAAATCATTGCAAAACTTCAAAAAGTTTGTGTTCGAAAACAACATGATAATTACAAGCAAACCAAAATATTTGCCAATTCTACGAACAAAATCAAACTTATATTTGATCTCTACAAAAATTTACAAAAGACAAATATTTAAAATCATCTTGCACCCATTGACATCATATTTGAATTTTAATTGATGTGTCACATACAAAAAGAATTAAGTACTTAAAATTTAAACTTCAATTTGCATTGCACAATTAAAGTGAAGACGCATTGGCAAATGGCGTTTAAGTACTAATTATCACTGTATAATGATGTGATAATGGGAAACTAATACCATTAACTTGTCATTCAGGTTTTTGACATGATATGTAAAAAGCAAATTCAAATAGCTATACAACTACGTAGTTATTCACAATATAGATTTACCTCGACGAAGGGAAATAACTCTAATTTAATTTGCTAGTAATAAATACGAGGTATTTGTAACCATTGTTTGACTCATCAAAGATGTATGGTTGTTATTACCAGTTGTTTGACCAAAATATTAGAACAGACTCAAAAAATTGCGATTACTTATTAAAATATGTCAAGTCAACTAACTTTCGGATCTGTGTACTTATGAACCGGTTAAACCTTACTGCTAGCTCTTGCTAGTGCCGGTACCAAGTCCGACTATTCCGAGGACCTATCGTTGTTTACGTCTGTATTCTGCTGTTTATTTTTGTTTTTCTTGTGCAGATCCCTGGGGGGTCGTGCCATGTGATTGTGATTTTCGGACAATGTAGATTTTTCCTGTTATCCTCTTTTAGTTTATTGACAGATTTTGAACGTGCAACTTTTTATCCTGTAAACGTTCTCGGGATCGCACTTTATGAAATTGCTGTGATCTTATCCAGCGAACTTCTTTAACATCCCATTGACTGTATAAATCAACAGATATGTTTTACAGAAAACGGGATAACAGTAACACCTACAATGGCCAAAAACTACAATCACATGCCATAATTAACAACAGCACACGAAAAACAATAATGAAGACAAGAGACAAACATAAACAACGATGGGAACTCGGGAGAGCCGGACTTGGTACCGGCACTAGCAAAAGCCAGTGGTATGGTTAAACCGGTTTATGGGTACCAAGACCTCCCCTTTCTCTATCCTGTTTCCCTATAGTATAATAAACATACGAATAAAACCCAATACAGGTAGACTATTAACTCTATGACCACTATCTTGGAAAGGTAATACGTAATAGGGGACATTGATAGGATATTCTTCAGGATTCCGTTAAATTGGCTTTGGGATCCAATGATCTGAAGATATTACAGGTATACTGGCCTCTCACTGATACTGCCGATGTCTACTGAAATCTATGATAATTCTTTACCAAACCCTTCGGGGAGTTTCGAGTTTGATTTTTATTCCGTAGTGCGACAGTGTTTTACCAGCAGACTAGGCTCCTTGAGCTAGCCGGCAGTTTAGCGGCGAGCACTTCTCGACCCATCTTTCTAAATTCCGTTTTGTCTTTTTCTTTCCTTCTCAAGATTGTGGTCTTGGAGTTAGTAGTCTACCTGTATTGGGTTTTATTTGTATGTTTTATTATACTACAGGGAAACGGGATAGAGAAAGGGGAGGTTTTGGTACCCATAAACCGGTTTAACCCTACCGCTAGTTCTTGCTAGTGCCGGTACCAAGTCCGGCTATCCCGAGTTCCTATCGTTGTCCATGTTTGTCTTTTGTCATTTTATTTGTTTTTCTCGTGCGGTTCCCTGGTGGATTGTGGCATGTGATTGTGGTTTACGGCCATTGTAGGTGTTTCCTGTTATCTTTCTTATATTAATTAAAGGTAAAGCATATGACAAAACGTAATTCAGAAAGACTGGTCAAAGAGTGCTCGCCGCTAAACTGCCGGGTAGCTCAAGGAACCTAGTCTGCTGGTAAGACGCTGTGGCATTACGGAAGATAAATCAAACTCAAAACTCCCCAAATGGTTTGGTAAATAGTCGTCATGTATTTCAGTAGACTTCGGCAGTATTAGTGAGAGGACAGTATATGTGTAAAGTCTTCAGGTCACTGGATTCCAAAGCCAATTTAAATGATTTGTTTAGAATATCCCGTCCATATCAAGTATTACGTAATGAATGTAAGCTACGTCCCAGTTTTTCCTTGATTTCTGTGTCAGTTTCTGACATTTTTAACAACATTTCCATAAAACGAGGATGACAAATGTCGTTTGTAATTAGTTTTTGCGAGGCACATCATATCTAGAAATCAAATGTTCATATATTCTGTGAGAGTAAGGTTACGCTCATCAAAATCGTCAAGGGTAGAACAAACTCCAGCAAATCGTACTAGATGAGATGTAAACAACCCATAGGATGAAGCTTGGGGTACATCGCCGTCAAGAAATTGGGCGTTAGTAATAGTGAAATCAAAATCATCCCCTTTATCATAAATTGTAATTTTTATTTAACCAGAGTCAATGATGATACGTAGATCCAGAAAAGGGCAGTATTTAGAATCATTGTTTGCTTTATTAAGAGTCAGCTGTTGTGAGTAAATGATGTCGACATAATTTAAAAACTGGGGATTGTCAATAGTAAGAATATCGTCGATGTACCTGCTATTATCACTGAAAATATTTTTTTCACTGTTTGGTACAGTTCGATTAGTACCCATGGGATTCCAATGACCTGATGATAAACAATGGTGCCAAAACGAACATTAATGTTGTCTCGCAAGAGATTCAGTGCCTTAATCATATCATCACATGTCCAGGAGCAATAATTGATGTAAATAATATTGGAGAAGAATCCTAGCTTTTTGTTACAGCAAATGAACTGAAGACTCTAAAATTTAAAAGACCATTTTAGAAGTCCCAATTTGGATTTAATCAAATTATGTGGAAGGGTTGTATAAAGTGTAGAAAAGTCATAACTGTAAATAGATGAAATTGGTCTTTTGATCTAAAACCTCAATAGATTTTTTTACACTCCAAAAGTAATTTACACCAAAGTTTTGATATGTTTTTTTTCACAATATTTTACTACTAACTCCTTTATACACGTAAGTGCACTGGTTAAATGGATGGACAAATTTGTATGAATGAATTATCTTCTGTTATGTTATCAATAAACATAGTAAGGATGTGGAGTAAATGCACATGAGACAATAACCCGAATAATTCAGTCGTTATATTTCACCCACTACGATCGCTCCAGATGAGATCAACCGCTAGAGGGCACAGAATTATTCGAGTTAATGAGACAAAGTCAAAGTTGAAAACGACACAAAACACCGATTTGAGCGGAATTCATAGCTAGATGTCGAGCAACGCTAAATCCATGTCTGTTTTACCTAATGGATCCTGGATCGTCAACAAATATGTTCCTATCTATTTCAAATTCTCCATTGGTATTATATGTACAACTTTTTTACACTTAAAAAGATCTTGCTTACTGTTGTAATACATTTTGAAATTAGGGATGTTCGAAAACAACGAGAAAAAGAAGAAAAACAAACAAAATCTTCTCAAAGTTTATTGAGTGTTCATATCTATTTAAAAATTATTGATATTTGTACCATATTTATACTCAAAATCCTTGTTTTGGTGACTTTTGATATAAAACGTAAACAAATTGATATAAGACGTGTACAAATCAACAACATAACAACAAAGTCTCTGCCAGTTATTAGAATAAAAAGGATAAAAAGAATCACCAACAATGGCCGAATAACGCAGTCACATGCCACAATGTTACGATAAGAATTCGGGATAGCCGGACCTAGTACAGGCACTAGCAAAAGCCAGCAGTAGGGTTAAACCGGTTTATGGGTACCCAAACCTCCTCTTTATTTGTCCCGTGTCAAATAATAAACAAACGAATAAAACCCAATACAGGTAGACTACTAACTCCATGACCACAATCTTGCAAGGAGAGAAAATGACAATATATACGTAAACCGATTACATTGAAACTTGCAATATCTAAATTTTACAAAATTTTGTTTAAAACTAAGGAGTATCTCCCTCATGCATAGCTCTGTCCTTAACTGAATTTTGGCTTTTCTATTTAGATCCTTTTGGTTATTTGTTCTCTATCAGCTTAAACATGTCTTTCGATAAATGGACTTCCAAATGTTTTGGTTTTATCTGCACTGATGAGACATAAGTTGTCGAAATGCGCATATGCAGAAAATAGATTAACAGTAACTTCGGTATTTTGTTATTTGATGGGTCAAGGGAAGCTCGCCTAGTCTGCTGGTAAAACACGGTCGCACTACGGAAGAAAAATCAAACTCAAAACCTCTCGAAGAGTTTGGTCAAGAATCATATATTTCAGTAGACATCGGCAGTATCAGTGAGAGGCCAGTATGTGTGTAAAATTTTCAGGTCACTAGATATAAAAGCTAATATAATTTTACGGATGCAAGCAGAGCATCATGTCGATATCCCTTATTACGTAAAGAACCACCTTTTCTTGATCTTTCATCAGTTTCTGGGATTTTTCAACAACTTTTCCGTAAAAAAGGGGATTAGAAATGTCCCTAGCAATAAGCTGTTTGCAAGTAGCGCCATATTTTAGATATCAAATGTATATCTGTTATAAAACTTCTTAAATGTATTCAACAACTTATGAAATCTGTATTCCTGTTGTAAAAGTTTGGCTGTGATAGTAAGTTACGTTCATCAAAATCGTAAACGCGTGCGAATCGTACTAAATGAGAAATACACACCCCGTAGGATGGAGCTAGAGAAATGTCGCCGTCAAGGAAGGGATGTTAATAATAGTGAAATCAAAATCATCCCTTTTATCATATATTTTAGCTCTTATTTCACCAGAGTCGATAATGATAGTTATATTACGAAAAGGGCAGTATTTTGAGTCATTGTTAGCTTTATTTAATTTAAGATCTTGTGGGTATATGATGTCTACATAATCTAAAAACTGGGGATTGTCAATAGAAAGGATATCGTCAATATATCTGCTGTAATCTTTGACATTAGAAATAAGTTTATCACTGTTTGGTATGGTTCCGTTTTGAAGTTTTTCATGAAGTCTCGTTCGTAACAAAACAGAAAAGGATCTGCAATGAAAGGTGCACAATTTGTACACATGGAAATACCTATGACCTGTTGATAAAAAGTGTTGCCAAAACGAACAAAAATGTTGTCCAGCAAAAGATTGAGTGCATTTATCTTATCATCACATGTCCAGGAACAATGATTATTGTAGTTAATATTAGACAAGAATGATTGTTTTTTCTTTGAACAAAGAACAAAATGTCGAAGTTACCGTGAATTTTGTTTCTGCATATGCGCATTTCGACAACTTATGTCTCTTCAGTGCAGATCAAATCAAAATATTCGGAAATCCATGAACCGAAATATGTGTAAAAGCTGATAGAGAACAATTTACCAATAGGATCTAAATAAGAAAGCCAAAATCAGCTAAGTACAGAGCTATGCAAGAGGGAGATACTCCTTAGGTTTCAACAAAATTTTCGTAAGTTTAGATATGACAAGTTCAATAAAATAGGTTTTCGGGCCAGCTACGAAGTGCTGGCTTCTGGGTTGGTGAATACCCTCGTGGACTAACAGTCCACCAGCAGTGGCATCGGCCCAGTGGTAACAAATAACAAAATACCGAGGTTACTATGAATTAAGTTTCTGCATATGCGGATTTCGATAACTAAAGTCTCTTCATTGCAGATCAAATCAAAATATTTGGAAATCTATGAAACGAAATGTGTGTAAAAGCTGATAGAGAACAATTTAACAATAGGATCTAAATAGGAAATCCGAAATCAGCCAAGGACAGAGCTATGCAAGAGGGAGACACTCCTTAGGTTTCAACAAAATTTTCTTAAGTTTAGATATGGCAAGTTTTCAATAAAATCGGTTTCCCAAATGAACTGCAGACACTTCCTTTATACAAGTAAGTGAACTAGTTAAATGGATGGATAAGTTAGTGCTAGAACACTTACTAGAGGCCGAAATAAAACGATGCCTGTAGGGCTTTGTGAAGCTTAAGACCCCAGTACATAGTAGGCAAGGTGTTATCTTTGGGTGGAACTTTAAGTATTTCTGTATCCTTATAATGTTATTTGGTTAACGTTTTTTCGTCCCAGTTGGTACGTCTGAAAGTGTTTGACTCGTCCAGTTGGGTTTGTTGGACGTCAATATAGTATTTCTTACCATGTTTATATTTTTCGCAGTGAGAATAGGTATTTTTGGGTAGACCCAGAGCTTATTATCGGACTGACAAACACCGACTGTGACAAAACTGGACTTTTCACTGCCATAACGGCCATAACGCGTGGAGCAGATCATGCTTACCCTCACGGAACACCTGGTGATATCCCCAAGTTTTTGTAGGAGTCCACACTGCTAGTTCTTTAGTTTTTTGTGGAAGTCTTGTTCATTTTTGTTGATTAATTTTGTTTTTTCTTTGTTATGCTTCTCAATTCGTGTTGGATATGAATTGCCGTGTTTTGGGACATTTGATTTTGAAATTCACTTTCTCCTTTTGCTTCTATATTCGTTTGAGGACGTATCTAATAAGCTCCTGGTATTTTATTCAAACTACAAAGCCATTGAAAATCAAGTTGCATAAAGTCAAAATAATTCAATATACAAGATTTCAGAAAGAGTAGCAGCCGAGCGGAAATGGTATTGGTATAATCATAAAATACAGCACCGTGTGTCAACTTGAGAGAGCACAATTTAAAAAGAAACAGTCATGAGGCAATAACATTTTGTCTTAGAGCGATTGTAGTTATGGAGACCGCTGGGGTCCATAGAGGTGTTCTCACTTAAGAGCCCCCTTACTGCAAAATAAAGAAAAAATAAATAAAAAAAAATTTAAAAAAATTAAAAGACTGAATGGCCTTTGAACAAATTTGGAACCACTTTTCTTTGGGTTCTGTATTACAAGGTGGAGACACATTATAAAGAGGGTCTTAGCTGGGTCCCCTTCCCAAAATCAAACAGAAAATTACGAATTTCTTCTACTGCCAAAGTGGTAGTTTAATAAATTCCCGATACCTTATCCTGCATACGTCTCTTCCTTACATCCACACACACACACACACACACACACACACACACACACACACACACACAAAAACGGCAACTGATTCGATCTTCAGATTTTCAGGGGCTTCGTCTACAGACAAAACCAGATCTAGTTAGTCAGTTCATAATAAGAAAGCCTGGCCGCAAACAATTGTAGACAAACTGTGTGGAGAAACTCCACTTCGCTGTGGGGTCGTATAGAAGGCTAAATTTCCTGCCCAACTATTTTTCGTTCCTTTCCAGGTGGCAATCAGAACTCTTCCTTCAACCTTAATTTCTTATGATATTTTGTAATTGATGTATTTGTTTTAGTCCCGGTATAGCTGAAATATTTTCATTAGGCGTAAAATGCTGTATATTGGATCAATCAAACCATTACAAAAATGTACAGCAATGATATTGTGATCTCTAACGAAAAATGTTGACGTTTTTCATCTTTCAGATAAGATTCGCTATCCCTACTGAACCATCAGATTCGCTTCACAATTCAAATTCCAATAGCATTGTGGCCATAGACAACTCAGGTTGCAGTGATGGTGATAAATTATCCTATGTTGTCTTGTTTGATGTTAAGGGAGTTCGAGCTTCAGATTTGCAAGAGCATTCGATATCCTCGGATTTTATCCATTCAAACAGTGTTAAATATTTTTTCATATGGATCATGTTTACTTGGTCCTAGGTCACTTTTATATGCAAAAAATAGTAAATATACAAAATTGTATCAACTTCCAATTATATTTTCATATATTTTAAGGCATATAAGCAGATAATGGAAATTGAAGGAAAACTCTAGAGAGAGCTGTTTCCCGCCAAAATTTTGATGTTGTATTTCTCAAAATTTTTTTACATGGATTTACAAAATGTTTTGCTCATGTTATTCTATTAGCAAAATTCTTCAAAACCAAAGGCCAGTATTTTAATTTTAATTACAAAATTTCTGACACTTGTACTCCCTTAAAGTGCTGTTTTCGTTGTTTCTTTATGATGCTAATTATCTAAAACAATATTTCAAACGTGCATCCACAGTACCACCGGTGCCATTTTAAGTCAGAGAAATTAACTGTTGTGTTAAAAAAGCCGACTTAATCTCCCAACATTAAGGTAGTTGCCACCGTTGATTTCTGACACTTGGTCAGATATGACGACCCCTTCTGTCTTTTCCATATCATAACATGTATAACGACTTTTCATAATATTCTAAAAACATGTACCCTAAAGGAATTTCGGACAAAATTTTCATAAAATTGACATTACTCCTCACTCAATACAGATTTCTATACAAAGCCTATAAACTAGAAATTTGACAATTCCCACCTTTAATTGCTTGTATTTCAAAACTTATTATCTTTTTCCTGTTTATTTTCAAACTTTCATAAAGTCGTACTAATTCAGAACACTTTTATGAAATTCTTATTACTACCATTCACATAGGGAATTACCTTAAACCTAGGCGAGTCATTAGAGGGCGCTACACTATTTCAATACATTGACAGAGTACGAAAATAGAACTATTAAAAATAGTGCCTTTTAATTTGTCGTAACTCCAGCCAACTGACACATGTTATAATCATCGCACAGAATATTACTAGGTGAATGATGGAGAGCAAAGAGCAGTTGAGAAATCATGTTAAAGTTGATAACAGGTTAGAACGGATCGAATGACCAAAAACCGAAAATTCTTAATTGCGACTATGTACAAAATTAACCGGAAAGTTTCAATCAAGTTGAATTTTATTTTCTTATTTGGTACACAACGTATGGTCAAAATGTATTTATTTTATCGTGCTGGTGATTTTTAAACGGAATAACAAGTTCCCGCACCTGGGAAAATTCATTTCCATTTTACGTGAATTTTTGAAATCCCGGAATTAAACATACGAGTCAATGGGAGACCGTAATAGTGGTGTGCCTCCATTACATACGCCATTTGATTAAGTCATACAATATCAATGGGGCCTAAAGGAGGGTCAGTGTAAGATATACTAAAAATTGACCTTGTGCTATGGACGAAAATGGTCTTAAGGTCGAAACTGGTGCGTACGTTGTATGATGCATGTTTTTGTAAGAATGATCGGGAAATAATAAAGGTCCTGTACGATGTACGAAAAATATAAATGGTCATGTACGTTGTACGAAAATAACCCTTTACCACCCTCGTCAATGTGCTTATGCCATATTATAATATTAATTTCTGAATTTTTGAATTGGTGGACTGTATTTTCTCTCTTTACTCATTTTGTCACACGAATATCAAATGTTTGCGTTTATTATCTAATAGAAGTGGGAGCTAACTCGAAAGCTTAGTACTAGCGTATATTCTTGCTTTTTTGTCTAGAGAATAGTTGAAAAAAAACCAAGATGTACATATGCCATTATATTCTAGTCAATTTTATGGTAAAACTGCCAATTTTACCACTTTTGACCTCTGTGATCTTGACCTATGATCTGACCTCATTTTTATTTAGGGAATATTTATGTTCCTCTTGGCTAGACCTATAAACTTGCCAAAGACAAATAAACTTGCCAAGTATTAAAAGTCTATCTTACATAGCACAAAAGTTATTTGCTTCCCTAATAACAACCCCAAATTGAACCCCTTCATTCTGAAATGGTCGGATCCGCTTTGGGCCACATTGTTAATTAAAAAAAAGATTTTTATTGTTCAATGTATATATCTAAACTTGCTATTAGAAACCTACAGAAAAATACTTCGGTACTGACCCGAAAGCCGATTCTATTTGAAACCTTACAGTATCTTAATTGTTGTAAATTTTGTTGAAAACTAAGGAGTATCTCCCTCATGCAAAGCTCTGTCCTTAGCTGATTTTGGCTTTATATTTAGATCATATTGGTTATTTGTTCTCTATCAGTTTTTANACATCTTTGAGTTTATGGTCTTCCAAACGTTTAGATTTTATCTGCACTGAAGAGACATAAGTTGTCGAAATGCGCATATGCAGAAATTAAATTCACAGTAACTTCGGTATTTAGTTATTTGTTACCACTGGGTCGATGCCACTGCTGGTGGACTGTTAGTCCCCGAGGGTATTTACCAGCCCAGTAGTCAGTACTTCGGTACTGACCCGAAAGCCGATTCTATTTGAAACCTTACAATATCTAAATTGTTGTAAATTTGGTTGAAAACAAAGGAGTGTCTCCCTCATGCAAAGCTCTGTCCTTAGTTGATTTTGGCTTTATATTTAGATCATATTGGTTATTTGTTCTCTATCAGTTTTTAAACATCTTTGAGTTTATGGTCTTCCAAATGTTAAGATTTTATCTGCACTGAAGAGACATTAGTTGTCGAAATGCGCATATGCAGAAATTAAATTCACAGTAACTTCGGTATTTAGTTATTTGTTACCACTGGGTCGATGCCACTGCTGGTGGACTGTTAGTCCCCGAGGGTATTCACCAGCCCAGTAGTCAGTACTTCGGTACTGACCCGAAAGCCGATTCTATTTGAAACCCTACAATATCTAAATTGTAATTTTTTTTGAAAACTAAGGAGTATCTCCCTCATGCAAAGCTCTGTCCTTAGCTGATTTTGGCTTTATATTTAGATCATATTGGTTATTTGTTCTCTAATTGTTTCCATTTGACCACCTTCGGGCCTCTTGTTTCTCAAAAAATGGTAAATGCTACCTCAAATCCGCCAGCATACTCCAGTTGCGCAATTTTATAAGCAATAACTAAAGCAAACCCCGTCTAAATACAACAAATGATAAGGATTCTATAGTCAAATATGGCAAAATAACCCTTTTTAACCCGTGACCTTGACCTTTGACCTGACCTTTTTAGCACATTTAAGTTCTTCTTGACTAGACCTATACACTTACTAAGTTTATCTTATATAGTTTTTTTTTATCCAAGGTTAAAGTTTCGGACCCAACGACACACAGACAAACAGACACACAGACAGGACAAAAACAATATGCCCCCGATCCTCGATCTGGGGGCATAAAACAACAATCAGCTATCTGTCGGTTGCTGGATGGTTCCCTGACGGATTTATAACATGAAGCAGATATTGCTTACTGATCTGTAGCACTTTGTGGTTTATTTATTTATTCTTGAACTAATTACTGTCCATACGCGATCGTTGATATCTTTTTCTTTTGTTGTTATTATTATTTTTTTTGTTCGTTTGCTTGGGTTTTTGTTGAGTTGGTGCTTTTTTTGTTGGTTTTGGCTTTTTTGTTTTTGATTGCTGTGTTTGAAAATTTTTTGTTTTGTGTTTTTTTTGTGTGTGATTGTGTGTTTTAACCTGGATGGCTTAATGATTTAAAGTGGAACAGGTGAAGTTATTTTCAAAAATCAAAACCTACTTGAATGAAGGTTATAGAAAAATTACCGAACAGAATTGTCAAGAGCAAAAGTCCAGGAGCCAAAGGAAAAACACCGGAAAAATGTCGTCTGCAATGGTCCCGCCTTAGTACAGACATTACAAAAGAAATGGTGGGTTAATTCAATTTACTTCTCTTGAAATCGAAAAGCATTTTAGAATTGATCATGTTAAACGTCTAATGTATATTGTGCAATATGTCAATGTCGTCTGCCCATTGTACAACACAGCACGTGGCCTGGGCGGCAAAGTCAAACAGTCAGGTGGACGGTTGAACTTCGATACATCACCTCTGTAAATTTATTTCGAAAAATATCTTTTTATTCTGTGTTTTATTAAAAAATTTCTTTCATTTTGTATTTGAAGCAATAAAAGAAAATTTACATTTATCTGCGGTGCTGTTCGTATTTATAATATGAAAATCCCGTTTCTGGAAAAGACCTGAATGTGAATAGGTGTATTACCAGTGTTATATTTCAGTATTTCCGTAATGAAGTGTTAAATGACTCCTAAACGAACAATAAAGAGGTCATCAAGGTTGATCATGTATCTTTCACAGAAAAATAAACAACAAATTGACTGATCGGGCAAACACGCCTTTTTGTTCGATGTATGTTTACACAATTTTCTGACAATTATGTGAAAGTTCGGAGTTTTTTATGAAAAACTTTGATTTAAATTAGTTTTCCTATCTTGTTTTAGGTGTTTCCGTGCAATGTAACAAATAACATTCAGGAAAATGTGATATCTTGTTACAAAAAGCAATAAAAAGCGAGTTTTTATTGCGTTTGAAATAGTAATTAATATGCGAAACAAATATAAAAAACAAATGAGACTGATTGAAATTTATTATCGTAAATTTTGAAATTGATTTCACCGAACTTTATATCATTTCTGACCTCTGTTTCGAAAATTTCGATTTCATTGTGACCAATCCTAATGATATTAACAAATTCTTAAAAATCCGTATAGTGTTACATTGAGAAATTTTACACGTTTTTTTTCAGATATCTAAATACCGAAGTTACTGTAAATTTAATATCTGCAGATGTACATTTCGACAATTTACATCTCCGATCAAATCAAAACATTCGGAAAAAACACAAAATTGAGGTTTTTTTTTGTTTTGCCTTTTTGCAATTCATTACATAATGTGCATAATCATGTCCATTTGATTTTGTCGTTGAACTTTTCTAAAATTAAACAATTTCTCTGAAAATATTTCATATTAGACAACATATATGTTAATGAAAATTAAATAAAATTAAACTCACATGTGACTATTGTTGGTCCAAAATACATACTTAACACGAATAGGGTATCCAGTCGTAGTTTTTTCATCCCTTGGCCTTTTTAGGAAGTCGTCCAAGAAACGTCATTCACACTTGTTGACATAGTATTATGCTATGGGCGAAATACCACTACAGTACATTTCAGCAAAAGGCTGCAACGGTTCGTTTGTAGCGATTAATGAAACATTTGATTTAGAAGGGTAGAACAGTTGATACATCTGTTTATTTATTCCAAAGTCGCTTTACAATCTTTTTTTATACTCGCTGAAAAGTAAGAAATTTTCCAGATTCAAATCCACTTTGATAAAAGTAAATGAACAACTTCGAATTAAGTTCTTCTTGAGCCCAATAACCGTCAAAAGAAAGTTTTAAAACATCAGGAATTAAAATTCTTATCAAAGTTTACTTATTCAAAGCTTTTGATTTTTTGCTCAATTACAAGGTATTTTGCTTTATCCATTCAGCTTTTAAATTAACAACTTCAAAAACGAGCCTTCGATAACCACTTTATTTCTACCCCCAAAAAATATAATATAATATAATAAAATAGTTTCCTTTCAGGGTTTATTTTCTTAATCAAATATATGGGTTTTCTTTCAAATATTTATTTTAACGTCAAGACCTTTGTTAACATTTGCTCAGCTGTTCGTATATTGATATGGGAGGGGAAAGTCTATTGTATACCCTTTAGTGGGTGATCTTTATTGTTTTCGGTCCGATTTGACAGCAACTTTTGTCGTCGTTCGAATAATTGAAGATATAATCAAAGGTACTGTTACACGACGTACTTTATTGTATTTGAAGTAATACCCGAACATTGTGAAACAAATTATCTATACATTTTCAACTGAACGGAAAAATAAAATGGATATTATTTCTTAATTGACAATGATTTTGATGTCAGATAGTTGTGCCTTTTGTACGAAATCAGACAATCTTGATGAAATCATATAAATGAATAATCATACAATGAAATTGACAAGAGGAAATTGAAACCGAAGTAATGTACACCATATAAATTGCGATAAAAATTATTAGCAAAGAGTTCATGAAATTTTGAAATCAAATGTATATTACATCGATTGTCGTATACTAAAATACGGGACTTCCGGGATAGGAGCTCTTTAGTATTTGAAAAGTAGAAAACTCAAATCAAAAATGAAAGTTTACGGAGTAAATGCACATGATACAATATCTCTACAAATAAATGGTAGAATCAAGCAATAGAACAAAGCTTTTATTGTTGTTCTTCAACTTGAAGTCACTATGAGGTCTTCAACAATTAGCTTTGGTCATACCTAAAAGTTTAAGACGGCCCCTAGTACCGGTTTGAGAGGAATTCATTGCTAATGCTTTGGTCATACCTCATATTTTAAGACGGCCCCTTGTACCGGTTTGAGAGGAATTCATTGCTAATGCTTTGGTCATACCTCATAGTTTAAGACGGCCCCTTGTACCGGTTTGAGAGGAATTCATTGCTTATGCTTTGGTCATACCTCATAGTTTAAGACGGCCCCTAGTACCGATTTGAGAGGAATTCATTGCTAATTATCGAACAATGCTTCATCCACGTTTTTTAAGCCCATGGATAAGGGATCGTCAACAAACACTGTTGCAGGAGAACATGAACTCCCTCTTACACTGTATACGGATCTTTTGAGTTACCGACCACACACGATTTGCGGGTAAACCCTATGATGATCGATGCGAGAACCGGACAGGAATGCAGTATGGTACCAGTTTTACCAATCTTCCGGGAAGACGGAAAAATTCAGGGAGATGGCTCAACCGGCACCATACTGCATATGTCCGGTTCTCGTATCGCTAATTCAAACACGAATGAGCTCCTAATATCCTTTTTGTCGTAATTTCATTCATTTAGAGGAATCCATAGTTTTAAGGAAAACAGCAGAATATCCATATAGATCGCATTTATGAGGCTGGTCATGGGTGTTACCGGGAATCAAGTAATCGTAAACTTTTTGCACATTTAATCAATGATTTTTTTACTGAAAGCAGCGTGATTGTGGTAAATTTTCAAAATACTGTAATCAGATTGCAGTAAACTTTCAAAATATTGTAAGCAGATAATCAAGAAGGTGGTTTACCAACCAATTTATCTTTAAAGATACACCCAGTTAATCAAATGATCACAAATTATCAGATTATCAAGAAACCCACGAGAAAGTCTCCCTATTAAACCCCGTCTTTTTTGGTGATTCATTCTACCCAATGACAAACTATGGTAATCTAGATATGCGTTAGTTCTTATATATCAACGTATATTCTGGAAGTTCTTCATGTAACAAATCGACCAGTTTGCTAACTTATGTGGTTAAAATATTTTTGTTCATTAAAGGAAAAAATGTTGTCTTCTCCTTATTTCTTCTATATTTACAGAATACAATTTATTCATTATTATTTACACAAAAACATATCTTTATTTATATCAGTCTGACTTGAGGTGTCTCAGTGGTTATTCCGCCATTTTTGTCTAATACTTCTTCATTTAGGTTTCATTCATTAAAATTTTTTTCAAAATAGTTATTGAAAATATAAAGAAAGTTCCAAAGTATTTAAAATTGTTATTCCTTCTCATATGTACAACCTTTTCATTCCAATAAGATGAACTAAAACACATGAACTTTAAATCTGTAGCGGATTGACAGAAGACAGAAATTATGCAAGGGAGATAATTAGATAAAAGAATTTAACAAAGGTATCACTGGAGAAATTAACATTTCCCAATTTATCTCTCTTATTTCAAAGGTGACGGATAGTTTTTAATTTTTATTTGTTAACTATATAATGATTTAAAAATGATTTCAAAACACATGCAAAGTATGAACAAAATCTATAATAGATTTATTAAATTATCATCTCATATTATAATCATTTTTCTTATCATTTCTATGTAAAATCTTTAAATTTTCAATTTGAGTGTTTGAGCTTAAAACCATGGTGACCCCAAAATTTTATTTTTCATTTTGAACAATAACAATGATGATCTACACAGAAAATTTAACAAAATTCTATAACAGGAAAGAAATACCCTGCAGACACCTTAAAACTCAAATATTTACTTGAAATTTCCATTTATCAATAAATAAGTTATGAGAATATTTATGAGCAGAAAACTCGTAAAAGTCTAAAAACATCGAACGTATCAGGTTTTAGTAGTTTTTAATTGAAAATACAATTTACTGTAATTAAAACCAATTTAAAACATTTTTTTCCGTAATTATTGGAACCCAATATGTGTTTTGTGTAATAAAATTTGCACTCACTTACCATTAATGACGAAAATTTCATTTTGACAAATAAAATTACGATCCAATGAAATAAATGACAAATAATGCAAATGTTTTTGTCCAAACAAATAAAAAGTGTGTCTACCATGAGAAAAAAACATTCCTAAGATACAAAATGCCTTAATTTTCGCTTTTAGAACATAATCCAGTAATTAGTTAAACCAATTTTGAAGAAATGTTTCAGTCGCACGAGAAAGTCTATATGTTTGTGTACAACCTTAGGGCGATTATCAGGTACTAAAAACTAGTGGTTGTTTAGATTGAGTCGATATTGGTGATAATTTACCTTAAATTGATATACCACTTAGGCTAATTAATATATTAGTATAATTTCACAAATTTGCCCAAATTTTGTATACAATATGTTTCAGAATTTGTGTGAATTTTGTTTACCACATTGAAATATATTTTTTTTAAATATTACCTATTACAAATTTACCTAAAATCTAAAGTGATATACTACAAAGGCTAATTGATACATGTATTAGAATAATTGATTCAAAATAAATTTTACCTATGAAATTGATAAACCAAATAAACTAATAAATTTTACCTAATTAAAAATAACAAATGTATATCATCTAGATTGACAGATATCAGAAAATCTATAAAAAAAGTACTTATATATTATCCAGCGGCTTTTCTTCAGGGTTACCAGATTGGACTGACATTCTAAAAAACTTTATTCTTTCCGAAATATAATTTGATATCAAATTTGTAGATACCAAAATTATAATTCAGAGAGTGCAGTTTTCCTTCACGAGTACATGTATCAATGATGATTCGCCGCTTGCAAGAGCATCGACAGGTATCAGTATTCAAGAGATAGCTTGCTTAATTAATAAATCTTTTTAATGTATCATTAATATAAAAAGAAACCCGAAACTGTCAATGGATTTGTTTTACAGACAGGCTTTTCGTTTGGTTTTATGCATTTTAAAACATTTTTTCTTGTTTTCTTGAAATTATGGGTTTCCTAGTGCTGCTGATGAGGACTTAATTTCCGAAATGGTCATACAGCTCATTAAAATTATTGCAGTTGGAGTTAACATACGTTTTACATGTTTTATGGTCTCATGTTCATTTATTCCCTATCCTTTCGTAAAATATTTTCGATTGAACTACTAGGAGTATAAATCTTTTCTGTTGCTCTTACTCACGCGAAACCGACAGGGAACTATAACAATAATAACCAAGAAAATAACCCTTTCCAAAACTGTTTTCCGGAAGTTACTGTTATGAATCCTTTCACAAAAATTATTCCCCTTGTTCAACATTTCCGGTTATTATATTTATAAGCAACTGTCTTGCTGTTTGAGCTACGGGAAAAAGGGTATATTCTCTTGAAATTTAATTGAAGAACTTGTTTGAAACAAAAGGTTTGGTTGTTCCAGTTTTATTTCTTTTAGCATTCTTCCAAACCAAACCATTTAAAGTTTAATTACAGAAAATGTCTTTTTAATATTGGTATTGTAAAAGATATACTCCTAAACGCTGATCTTCTTCAGAATTATAATTTTAAAATCAAATTCCCGTGAAGGGAAATTACTCTTTCCGAATCAAATTCCCGTGAAGGAAAATAACTCTTTCCGAATTATAATTTTAGAATCAAATTTGTAGATTTGGGGAAAGAGATTTAATAAACTATACCAAAAGGGAGAAGAGCATTTGCTTTCGAATTCTAATTATTGGAAAATTTGTTCATAGTCAATTCATAATTCATATGCACCCTCTTTAGATATATATTTTGGATAACCTAAAATAGCAGATTGGTCAATACATGCAATTAAAAAATGCGATGAATAAATCTCGAGTTTGATAATAGCATCGGAATGAGATGATAAACATTTGCTTGGCCTAACTGACCGGATCGTTGTGATATCGGATACATGATAATTAAGTTACCATAAGTATATCAGTTAACAATCAATTTGGCCTGGAGACGGCGCGACAACAGCTTATAGTTCAACCTTTTACAAACTTAAATTATTGTTTAGAAAGAGATACATCTTATGTGTACGATGTATTTCAACAATATTTACATTTCAACTGAAAGAAATATAGCGTAAAATTGTTAAAAGCGTAATTAGGCATATTCAGTTTCAGAAAATTGCATCCATAATTACAAAGTTGAAACTTACAACTTGTTTGCTTTACACATTGTTGATTTCTGTCTGAATGTCATTAACACCGTTTTGCACTTTGATGTGGTTTTTAAGTGCTATCTCTTCTTAATCTTTAAATTAGTTGGTTTTACAGTAATACGGAGAACAAAACTATAAGAGGTGTTTACAGTTCGACGCAGAGTATACGATCTACTGCTGACCGTAGATGATTTCAGGGAGGCGAGGGCGAGAGGCATGCCCCTTAGCATATTTATGTGGGGGGGGATGAAAATATCAAGATCTCGCATTTCAAATGACTACAACCCCCAAACCCGTCCAGGTAAATTATGGTAAGTCCCTTCATGTAAACCACTAGTACTCATTAATTGTACAATTAATTTTATATGAAATCTCAATATACAAGTAGACTATCATACTTAGTTCGTCGACTTCTGAATATTTTTTCACGAGGGGAGAGGAGACACTAATTGTTTTTAAGAATAATATGGGTTGAATACATCGGCAATCGAATACCGAAGCAAGAAAAGGAAAGGGGAAATTCTAAAATCATAAATCCAACATCACGGCAATTCACAGAAACACGGATTGAGACAGTATGACAAAGACAAAACAAATAAACAAAAATGTACAAGAATCTACAAAACTAAAGCACTAGCAGTGTAAATCCCTATAAAACTGAGGTATCATCAGGTGCTCCGGAAGGGTAAGCATGATCTGCTCCACGCATGGCAACCGTCACGCAGCCAGTTAAAATATGATGTTGAAATAGCTGTTAGGTGGCTGATTGGTTATTGTCATTGTCTAACCCGTAAACAAAACCAATTAAAATCCATTGTGCATGTTACTTCTCTAACCCTCAAACAGCACCAAGGTGAAACTTTGAAAATCATTTTTACATCTCTTTTTGTATTTAGACAATAACAAGGACAAATCTGTGTCACAAACAAAATCGACGAAGACAAAACTAAAAAATAACACTATGATATGCAAGACAACACAGAAAACAAAAGCACTGACACTGTGAACTCTCACTAAAAACCGAGGTGTTCCGGAAGGGTAAGCATGATCTGCTCCACGCGTGGCACCCGTCACACTGCCAGTGAAAAGTCCTGTTTTGTCACAGTCGGTTTTAGTCAGTCCGGTAACAAACTCTGGATCTACCCAAAAATATCTGTTCACATTTGTGAAACAGAAACATTGTAATGGTCTGTCAAATCGTGGTGACGACCGTAAAACTTCTGTAGCGACAATTGCAACAGTGACTTAACATATCCTTGATGTATAAGCGAATGAGTTGTGAAATATATACGCCATATGCCGGAGAAGTGGGAATATTACTGCTCAAAAACGGGAAGTTCACTATTGGAAAGTCGAATTCATCACGCTTGTCGTAAAGTTTTGTTTTCAGACGTCCAGAGTTGTCAATGTAGAGGTAAAGGTCCAGGTATGATGCTGATGATGCGGTATCAGTGGTCTCTTTAATTTCGAGTTCATTTGGGAATATAAGATGAAGGTTATCCTTAAATTGAGGATTGTTCAATGAAAGAACATCATCTATATAACGGAAACTGAAATTAAAGGATTTGGCTAGCTTATTGTCTTTTCTCTGAACTAGCCCTTGTATGAACTTGGCTTCATATGAATAAAGAAACAAATCTGCTAAAAGTGGCGCAAACTTAGTCCCCATAGGTATCCCTATTGTCTGCTGGAAAACTTGTCCTCCAAATTCCACAAATATGTTATCAATCAAGAATTCCAGCATTGCAATGACATCCTCCTCTGTATACTTTTTGTGTGAATCAGTGTGATGTTTAACAAAATATGCTCCATCTTTCCCTATCACTAAATATGAATATTTTCTTTCACCCTTTTTAGTACAGAACGACTGATGTATTAAATCCCGGAGGACTGACTTTAGTTTATCGTGTGGAAGAGTAGTATAGAGAGAAGAAAAATCAAATGTTTTGACACTGTTGCAGTGGTTGAGTTCAGTTGAAGATAGATATTCTAATAAGTCTTTTGAGTTTTTGAGAATCCACATCTGATTCACTCCACTTGTTGAGTATACTTTATCACTATATATCTTGAGGCCATCTTTGACTGCAGAAAGTAATGAAGTGAGGAGCTGAGGAGATTTGTTGTGCATTTGGCAGACCCAGCAATGTATCAATTTGTAAGGGCATTTATGTAATTTGGGTACCCAGAAGATACAAGGCAGGTTGTTGTTCTCTTCAGTCAAACTGATACCAAAGGAAGACAACACTGATTTGTGTTTGTTTAGTTTGTTCTCCCTTGGTATGGTGGAGAGTTTGTATGTGGGGTTGCCAAATGAATTGTCAATGCCCATCTCCTTCATTAAGCAGTCAATGTAGTGTCTTTTGCAGATAAATGTGATGTTGTTTTGGGCCTTGAATTGTATAAGCCACTTCGTAGTTTCGGCAATTTCCGCATTATGGGGAAATCGGCCAGATGTATTATGGGAAGGATGGAAGCAAAACAGCAGACGAAGTGGGCGAGAGGGCAAACGGATTAATCATAAATTGTGCAATTGTGTAGAACAAATCGGTGGAGACATGTCGGAACATGTCATTACTAGATGAAAACCGTTAGTTAACAAAATGTGGTTCCCACGTGAGTTATTTATTTGTACTAGCTTAAAACGTTGTGCAAAAATGGCGACTTTTTTTACCTTTATGACATAAAACAAATTTAATTTGTTCGTTTGCCTCTTGTAAAATTTATGACAGTTCGTTATATTACCTCCCTGTGTTTATTGCTATGTTCATATGATTATAAATTGTATCATAGTATTGTAATCCTGAAAAATCAAGGGAAAGACGGATGGGTACAGGTCCAACGGCAACACTGCCATGTTATGGTGTGACCCCTTGAGCTGTGACCGTCGGCCGGAAAAGAAAATCTGCTTTAAAATAATGATAAATTTGCAAAATTTGAAGAAGAAAAACAACATATATCATATATGGCTGATCAGGTGGTGCTATAGTTGGGCCCTGAAATTATCAAAATTTCAGTACCTCAACCCATAATTCTGTAAACCCTAAAACTACAGTGACAATAAAAATAGGGGTATTTTAGTAGCATGCTGGGCTACTGGTACACAAATTGGAGCTTAGCCTAAATTTTAGGGGTCTTAGGCCACTTGGTCCCTGCTAATACAGGGATGAACCTACCCAGGGGTCCAGTAGCCCACGGCCCCTAAAATTCTGCCTGGGATGCTAAAACTTTTGAAACAGTTGGCTACCAAAATTTTTGACATTTATGGTTAGACACATAGCACTAGGCTGGTAGAATATACAGCTAGGCTACCAATTTTCATTTACCAGGGCCCAGGTGGCCATATAGACTCAGAATATATATCCTTGGACAAGGAGAATAGACTAGCTGAAATGAGCTCCCAAACATTTTTTAAATATGTCCGCTTTAAAATATATACACTTTGCCATAAGTTAAGGACCACCCATATTTCAATTTGAGCTGAAATTTAAATAGTAAATTTAGTATATTAATTTTTAAGAAATGTTTGAAAATTGCTTTGTGGTGAAATTATTCAAATTACAAGAAAATAATCGTTAATGTACACTAGGCACACACAAAAAATGCATATTCCATGGCTATTTGAAAAATGGGGTGTAAAATGGGTGTTGAATACAAGGCAACAAGTTTCACTGAAAGGTACGATTTCTTGTGGAAAATCCGGCTATCAGAAAATGAAAATTTCATATTGTCGAAATAAACACACATTCAAGACGAAAACAGTATTTTTGAACCTTTGGATACGTAATGAATTCATGTAAGGGAGATAATCTGTTTTAATACGGTTTTGAAGCGTTATTTATCAAGAAATGGTCAAGTAATGGCAAGATTAGAACTTCATGGTTCTATAGTCTGTTGTTTCATTGAACTTCCTAAAAGTAATCTTATTCATACTAATTTTTGAATTTATCTACTCTACGGGAGCCACAGTGACACAATTTTTTTTGTCTTCAAAATTGCATTTTTGACATAAAATTTCTTTAATGCAACTGACGTTAGTTCTGACGTTTGCTATTGCATAAAATTGGATGGAAATGTTGTTTTGTTCATGTACGCAAAGATTACCATAAAAAAAAATGGAATTTGCAACTCGTTTAAAACGGAAATTCCATTTTTTGCCATTTTTACAATATCAATATTTTCCTATCTACGCTGTAAAAATTAATGAAATTTTGAAGCAATTGCCTTTAATAATGATAAACTGTGCAGAATTTGTTGTAAGGATAAATTTAAAACACTTCAAATAAAGTTTTCATGGATTTTTGATGAAATGCACCTCAATAATTAAGCCATAACATTTCATAAATTTGACACACTTCCAATAATAAAACTACACAGATGTTAAAGAAAATTTATCAATAAGAACACATTTTGTCAGATTTAAACGTCAAAATAGCCATTGCTCCGAACAAAGAAATCATTTTCACTCTTTGTGATAACCTTGGTAAACAAGGATAGTTCAACTTTGAAGTTTGCAGTGCTGATCTCCTTCTTTCAAAAACTAAGACGGCATTTCAATGCATTATGCTTAGTACAACAAACATGTTAAAGTGCAAAACAAAATTAAAAAAATATGACTTTGAAATAAACTTTCAAATTGGATGGTCCTTAACTTATGGCCAAGTGTATATATACAATGTAATTATGATTTTGATCCTTTTTATTTGGTATACTCTCCTGGTTTAAATAACACCGAATTTACTCCATGTGTCCTTTATATTCACATATTTTTTTTATGTAGTAACTATGATTAAATCTTATATATTTTACATTTTAATTATGCAGTATAGTGATTGGTCAGAAATATATACATCAATGATATTGAAATCATATTATATATAGGGTTTTTTTGCAAACAAAAGTCAAACCTCATTTGAAAGTTCTGACCAAAAACAAAAACATTTTGATTTTGATAATTATTCTTTGATGACTTTGTATGTTTGCGTGTATTCATAAGGCTTTCTTTAATTAACCCCAAAAATGCAATTAATGGATAATTTTCTCATATCAACTTATTTTTCTTGGGTAAATAATTTATTGCAGAGTCTACAAGTAATTTCTGTTCATACTTATAACTGAGTAGGCTAGAAAAAATTTAGGATTAATGTAAAGGTTAAAATTTGGGTTAGAATTATAAGATTATATGAAGTGTGCTTTAATAAATGACAAGTATGCTCAATTTGCAGCCAAATTTACTACAGCTGAATAAGTCTACTAAAAAGGTGACAAGTAGACATACTTTAATTTAGTGACAAGAAGACTTGTGATGAGGAACAAATTGTTGAAATGGCCGTCCAGTCAATTCAAATTATTTTCAGTAATGTGTTCAAATCTTTTTTTTTTGGGGGTTGTTTTTTTTTTTATTTAATATTAGTTTTACGAACCCTTCTACCTTAAAAATTTGGCCTCAAAATTAAAAAAAAAATTGCTTTTTGAATTCTAATTTTATTTTTTCCCTACCCTAAGGCCTATTACTCAATAAAATTCCTATTATTTTAATCGAAATTACAGTTTTCTCCCTGACCCTAATTTTTCTGAAATTTTATTTTTAAATTTTTCTTCCATCCTCCTACCCACCAACATTTGGAAAAAAATAGTAGAACTACAAATTAAAAAACAGTGGCTTTGTGGTATCATGTGCATGCACCCCATCTCCTATCAAACAATAATTAGATAAGGGGCAGATATAATTCTGCAGCCTATGTCAATTTTATATGACACACCTGAAGATGAAAAGTCTGTATTTCATAACACCTACCTGTGGTAGGTACTCTTTGAATTTCACCTGAACAGGGGGTTTGACTGTTGTTTGAGGATCTCAAATATGTGGTTTAAAATTGTGGTCAACATTTTTTGCCCCAATAAATACTTTTTTTGGTTTGGGTAAATATTCTTGCTATTTTTGGTTGAGTTAAACCAAGGTTTGCGTTGGACAAGGATGTATAATGATAACTTATAATGATTATAATCAAGTCCTTGTGTTGGAGAACTTCTACCTTTTTTGGGGGGCATAATTCTACAGTGTTTGCCAATCAGATTTACTATATAAAGCATTGAAAGTGCTTTTCCTTCTTTCAGTATTTATTTATTTATTTGTATTTTATTATTTTCAGAAAAAAACTAAATATATTTGGTATATGGAATTTTATGGGAGTATTTAAATCTGAACTTTGAAGGTTGGCATATTTTGGACACTGATATGGCAACATCAAGCCCATTTACTTAAGAAATGTGTTGTTGTAAATTTCTAGATGGGTGTACCAGGCCTTGAATATATATGACAGACACACCCCAACAAAATATTCTATTTGACTTGCCAGGTAATTGACGATATATTGATAAGACGGCTTGATATTAAGTATCGTCTGCTGTGTCCCACGTTATTCAATCAAATTTAAGTTAACTTGCGTATACTGCTTTGATTTTTTGTCACCATTTGATCTAGTAGCTTCACGTCTGTTCCGTAAGACAAGTCTCCGTAATTGATTTTTTGATTATTTCAAGCCAAGGCATAAGCCACTTCGTAGTTGCGACAACTTCCGCTTTATGGGGAAATCGGCCAGATGCATTATGGGAAGGATGGAAGCAAAACAGCAGACGAAGTGGGCGAGAGGGCAAATGGATTAATCATAGATTGTTCAATTGTGTAAAACAAATTGGTGGAGACATGTCTTTTACGGAACATGTCATTATTGGATAAAACCGTTAGTTGACAAAATGTGGTTCCCACGTGAGTTATTTATTTGTACTAGCTTAAAACGTTGTGCAAAAACGGCGACTTTTTGACCTTGAAGACATAAAACACATTCAATTTGTTCGTTTGCCGCCTGTAAAATTTATGACAGTTTGTTATATTACCTCCCTGTGTTTATTGCTATGTTCATATGATTATAAATTGTATCATAGTGATTGACGGATGGGTACCGGTCCAACGGCAACACTGCCATGTTATGGTGTGACCCCTTGAGCTTTGACCGTCGGTCGGAAAAGAAAATCTGTTTTAAAATAATGATAAATTTGCAAAATTTGAAGAAGAAAAACAACATTTATCACATATGGCTGATCAGGTGGTGCTAGTTGGGCCCTGACATTATCAAAATTTCAGTTCTTCAACCCATAATTCTGTAAACCCTAAAACTACAGTGACAACAAAAATAGGGGTATTTTAGTAGCATGCTGGGCTACTGGTACACAAATTGGAGCTTAGCCTAAATTTTAGGGGTCTTAGGCCACTTGGTCCCTGCTAATAATGACAGGGACGAACCTACCCAGGGGCCCAGTAGCCCACGGCCTGTAAAATTCTGCCTGGGCTACTAAAAATTTGAACCAGTAGCCCAGCTGGCTACCAAAATTTTTGCCATGCACATAGCACTGGCCTGGTACAATATACAGCTTGGCTACCAATTTTCATTTTCTCAGACAACGGCAGTAGAATACCGAAGGAACAAAGGGGAGATATTCACAAAAATCGAAGTCCAAAGACAGGGCAAAAACGAGAACACAGAAAACAATGACGTTAGACACAAAAACAATGACGCCAGACAGACGAATTAGCACAGAACCAGAAACCACAACATTCAGAACAAAGGCACTCACAGTGTGAACTCCAGTGAAACTGAGAGTGACATCAGGTGCTCCGGAAGGGTAAGCATGTCCTGCTCAGACATGAAGGTGCATCCCTGTTAAATATATATCCTTGGACAAGGAGAATAGACTAGCTGAAATGAGCTCCCAAATATTTTTAAAATATGTCTGTTTTAAAATATATATACAATGTAATTATGATTTTGGTCCTTTTGATTTGATATACTCTCCTGGTTTAAATAACACTGAATTTACTCCATGTGTCCTTTATATTCACATA
>MJUU01005823.1:175801-195169 GCA_002080025.1 Modiolus philippinarum
GGGTGTTTTTTTTTTATTTTTAGTTTTATGAACCCTTCTACCTTAAAAATTTGGCCCCAAAATTGAAAACAAATTGCTTTTTGAATTCTATTTTTATTTTTCCCCTACCCTACTAATATAAGGCCTATTACTAAATAAAATTCCTATTATTTTAATCCAAATTACAGTTTTTCCCTGGCCTCAATTTTTTTGAAATTTTATTTTCATTTTTTTTTTCCATCCTCCTACCCACCAACATTTAGGAAAAATTGTAGAACTACAAATTAAGTAACAGTGGCCTTGTGGTATCATGTGCAGGTACCCCATATCTCCTATCAAACAATAATTAGATAAGGGGCAGATATAATTCTGCAACATGTGACAATTTTATCATATACCTTTGGCTGAGAAACAACTGACTTGTGAAATCAGTCGATAAATTTTCATCAGTTTTATGCCAGAATTATTTATTGATTTTTTTGTTATCAGTATCCCTTTTTGAAAAGGAAAATTCAGTCTGTGCTCTTTTGTAACTGGGAAGGAGTGATACTCTGAAGTAAATTGTAGGGTTGGAGAGATATTGTCAAATTTGACAAGATGAAAGTCTGTATTTCATAATACCTACATGTGGTAGGTACTCTTTGAATTTCATCTGAACAGGGGGTTTGACTTGTTTGAGGATCTCAAATATGTTGGTTTAAAATTGTGGTCAACATTTTTTGCCCCAATAAATATTTGTTATAATAACTTATTATTTTTTATCATAATTTTTTTTGTGGTTTGGGTAAATATTCTTGCTATTTTTGGTTGAGTTAAACCAAGATTTGTGTTGGGCAAGGATGTATAATGATAACTTGTAATGATTATAAGTCCTTGTGTTGGGGGAACTTCTACATTTTTGGGGGCATAATTCTACAGTGTTTGCGATCAGATTTACTATATAAAGCATTGAAAGTGTGTTTCATTCTTAATTTATTGATTGATTTATTTGTATTTTATTATTTTCAGAAAAAAATAAATATATTTGGTATATGGATTTATGGGAGTATTTAAATCTGAACTTTGAAGGTTGGCATATTTTGGACACTGAAATGGCAACATCAAGCCCATTTACTTAAGAAATGTGTTGTTGTATATTTCTAGATGGGGGTACCAGGCCTTGAATATATATGACAGACACACCCAACAAAATATTCTATTTGGCCTGCGATATATTGATAAGACGGCCTCATATTCAATATCGTCTGCTGTATTCCAAGCCAAGGCATTATCGTCAGGTCGCAGTGTCTCCCCGAATGATAAATAATATCAAATAAGGCTAAGGACAAAACTACGATGGAGGGAGTTAACAACAACAAGAAGAAAATCGGCAAAAATGGAATAAATACATAATGAATGGATATGGAGGAAATGCGCATGAGACACAGTCTCTACAAACACATGGTACTGATAGGCAATGGAACAGTGCTTTNACCGTTGATAAGACGGCCTGATATTCAATATCGTCTGCTGTGTTCCACGGACAGTTGCCCGGCTATTCAATCAAATTTAAGTTAACTTGCGTATACTGCTTTGATTTTTTGGCATCATTTGATCTAGTAGCTTCATGTCTGTTCCGTAAGACAAGTCTCCGTAATTGAACTTGCTGTTTTGATTATTTCAAGCCAAGGCATTATCGTCGGGTCGCAGTGTCTCCCCCTTTTCTCTGTTTGGTTTGTATCAACCACGGACCCTACACGGTTGCTGTCGAATGTCTCAAGGTACAGTCATATATTTTAATCATCTGTCATCACCATTTTATTGTTGTAAATGAAAAAAACACGATTTATCGACCCAAGCACGTTTCTGTACCATCGTTTCCATATGCATACAACGCAATATTTTGCTTCCGTAACCTTTGACCTAGACAAATTTACCTCCGCAATGGAGAGCGCGCGTCTCCGCAGTTTGAAACTCCGAACTCGCTTATTATCGTCAGGTCGCCGTGTCTCCCCCTTTTCGCTGTTTGGTTTGCATCAACCACGGTCCCTACACGGTTGCTGTCGATTGTCTCAAGGTACAGTCATATATTTTAATCATCTGTCATCACCATTTTATTGTTGTAAATGAAAAAAGCACAATTTATCAATTATATCGACCTAAGCACGTTTCTCTACCAACGTTTCCATATGCAGACAACGCAATATTTTGCTTCCGTAACCTTTGACCTAGACAAATTTACCTCCGCAATGGAGAGCGCGCGTCTGCGCTGTTTGAAACTCCGAACTCGCTTATTTGATGTACTGCAACGGCAACCTACAAGGACAGGATTACCGCCCTTTAAAATTTGATTTTGATGATTTTTACTTTATTGACGAGAAATTACCTCTAAATTATATTTCTTGACGTCAGAATGTAAACAATTTTATATTTTTTGAAAATTTAAATAAAAAACCTATTTATAATGAAGATTCAATTTGCATTTTGAAAATAATCATTCATTTATTGTACAGAAATAACAAATTTTATTGAGTACTATGTATAAGTGCTATTCCCAACGGTATTTTATCATTCATGCATGAAATATCTTTCGAACAAACTTTAGGTAAACATCTAAAGATTAATTATAAAACACTTAAAGAGGAAATAATACCATATCGCTGGAATGATGTGACAATCAGAAATGTTGATTTCTCATGAGTCAGACATCACAAATGGCATGACGTCACAATGGTAAGTATGTTAAAAACGTTTGTGCCTTTGCTTCTGCCGTAAAGGTTTCGAGATATTGTAAAATCGTATTTTACGAAAGAAATAGTTTCTTATATTCGATCAAAAACATAGATTGGTATATCTTTTGCGTCCTATACTCTCGGTTTTCAGGACTCCACTCGAGAATAGACGGAATTGTGTACATTCTAAATGCAATAATTTTAATGAGTCGTATGGCCATTTCGGAAATCGATTCCTCATCAGCAGCACTTTTACCAAAACACAGGAAATGCACAATTTCAAAAATTTCAAAATGCAAAAAAAAAAAACGAAATCCGAATGATAAATAATATCAAATAAGGCTAAGGACAAAACTACGATGGAGGGAGTTAAACCTTATAATTCAGAATTTACATAAATTTAGATTATCATAAAACACAGGGTAAATGTGATTAATAATCTCATGTACAAGTACACCATATCTAAGAAAAATAAAATAAAGAAAAATAGTCTGATCTCATGTAAAAATCAGAAGTTTCGAACGAAAGGACCGGACGACAGGAACAAACCTGAACCTTAAATCCTCATCCAGAACAACACGGGTGAAACAGATACAGATTAAAGGTCAAGTCGAAGTAATTGAACGCCATCTGGTGTTGTCTTGTTTTGAAAATTTTTAGTGATGTCCCTTTCTATTGTATGACATTCATGGGAGCGAAAAACACCTACGTTTCATATGATTTTTTTGTGTCACCACAGGAAGGATCTCGTCCAAGAAACTTTTTGAATTTAAGGGTTACAAAAAAATGCCATTTCTTTAAAAAAAAAAAAGAAAATAACAACAACAAGAAGAAAATCGGCAAAAATGGAATAAATACATAATGAATGGATATGGAGGAAATGCGCATGAGACACAGTCTCTACAAACACATGGTACTGATAGGCAATGGAACAGTGCTTTCACCGTCGCATACAACAACAACAAAAAAGAATAACAAAGGTCATAGGTTTGAGAAATAGTCGCCATGTTTTTATAGAATAACGATACTTCTAGGAAAAACTATATTGTGAAAGTTTGTATTGGAATTAGTGTTCAAACACCGTAATGCACCAAATTACGACCTAAGAACACGATGGTTTCCTTTTTAGACCTAAAAAACGACGCACACAATATAGTCAGTGCCTAAAAAAAACACCGTTAAAAAATCAAATTTATGAACAGACAAACATCGGCATCTTATTTCCGCGGAAGGTTAAATGAGAATTGTTATCATATGAACGCAGTCAAAATTTTATCAGTTTGATATTCAAACATTTACATAGCATTGAAGGGTGATGGATTAATGCATGCGATTTTAGATATTTCTAAATAGAAAATAAGATTTCAGTTGGTTTTCCAGTAGTGTAATAAGCGGAAGATGTTACCTGTCATTTCAATATCACTCCATGTTAATCATACCTATTCCTCGCGACTTCGGAACTGTTCTTTTTAAAGTTGATATTCCTCATGCTATTTGATGGTTTGGTTATGAAAGTGTGAAATTTAAATATTCGCAAATAGGACTGACTATTTGTAGATAAAGCGTTAACTTCAAATGGAAGCTGGTGTTTGGAGTTGAAAACTTTGAAGAATTTAAAATTTTTGAAGGTGGTTTCGTAGTTAATATTTTAAGGGATATAACTGTAAAACAATAAAAACTCGAAAATCACACTTCAGTCTATAAATGCACTTTTTAGGGATGTCAACGAGTTCTCGAGTACTCGAGTATCGCTCGGACGATCCGAGTATCGATTAGTAAAATCAGTACTCGAGTACTCTCTTTTCTATTTTGAAATCTATGATATGCGTATTTTATCTCCTCATAAGGCCAATATCTATGATTAGCATGTAAAATACAGTCCATAAAAGTTGCGAATTTAGATTTAAACCTTTAGAATCAGGCGTTCATCACCAAAATATGCCGTTTGGTAATATTTCAAATAAAATGTCAAACGTGATTGTTTGTGAGACTCTTTGTTACAAAATAAAGTCGTAAACTTTCTCAAGAAATGGATTATCATAATTTTTCTCAACGACAACTGTTTTAATTTTTTAATCACCTAAAGATCAAATTTAGTGGCTTTTTGTGTCAATTAATAACTTTGGAATTAATATATAATTATGTTTGTTTTTTCAACAATTAACGTATTGATTTGTTAGCAATTAGAATTAAAAGCAGTTAATTAAATATTGACTGCATTGTTGTTGATCACTAATAAAGATTAAACAAAATCAAAATTGCTACTCGAGATAAATGTCTGTTTCTTCATACAATGCATTATTGGTGCATGATCTATCGGAATTATCACACAACTGTTTTTCCGAGCGAGTACTCGAGTACTCGCTCGAAAAAACTTTCGAGTACTCGAGTATTAAAATTTGACCGAGTTGACATCCCTAGCACTTTTGTAAGTTTTTAAGATATTAGCGATTAACCTTGGAAAGTCAATTTAATCAATGTCTATTCAACGCCGCTTTCGGGAGAAACACATATTTTACATTAAATTAAAAAATGAGGGTACAGTATAAAAATGCATTATCAGTTTTCCCCAACATTTTCATTTAACTTAAAATCGTCAAGTCCAGAAATTCGGGGGAAATGACGAAAGTCGTATTCTTGGGGAAACCCTTCACATCATTTAAAATACTGCATCTTGATCATAATATCAATAATGAAGATCTACTCATCAAAGGTTATTGTAAAACTCCTTTTAGAAAAGATCGCAATAGTCATGGGATGGGGTATTAGTGAAAATCTAAAAGTAAAAACTAGACCTGATTTTGATTTTAACGAAGATTCAATATCGCTACAAATTGATTTCCCAAATAAGCAGGTTATGTTGTGTGCTGTTTATCGAAAACCTGATTTAAATTATCCGTTTTGGGATAGTTTTCAAACGTCCATTGAGAATGCACTAAATTGTTCTCCAAATGTCACTACCGGGGATGTTAATGTAGATCCCTTAACAAATGATTCTCATCGTATTTTCGACATTATGAGTCTTAATGGTCTGAGGAACATAATAACAGAACAGAAGGCATTTAACAAAGTTTGGCATAAAGGTCTTATTCTTAAAGTAAAACAATGTGGAATCAATAACCAAATATTATCATGGATAGAAAGTTATTTGTCGGATAGACAACAAAAAGTTGTTGCCGAAGGTCTTTTTTCTTCATTGAAAGGTATTCATGCAGGTGTTCTGCAAGGATCTGTTCTTAATCCCTTTCTATTTCTAGTATATATAAACGATATAGTTGACAACTTTATAGTAATATTCGCCTGATACTTCTCTATTTGTGATTGTTGACAACAACCTTGATGAAGCAGCAATTTCATTATCAAATGATCTTGATATTATTTCTAAATGGTCTAAAAATTGGGCTGTTCAGTTTAACTCAGATGAAACCAAAAGTATATTTTTTACTCGAAAGTCTAGAATCCATCCTCCAGTTCACTTTGGACTTAATGGTAATATTATTGCTGAAACTGACAATCATTGTCATCTTGGTTTAACATTACAGTCTGCTGGCACATGGAGAATTCATATTGATAATATCAAGGATTTGTATACAAATCCTTGATAATATCTACAAAAAAGCTTGTTCTCGTATTAACATTCTACGTAGCTAAAAGTATTTGCTGGACAGGAAATCGTTAGTTTTTCTCCACTTTGCTTTTATAAGACCTATCTTGGAATATAGTGATGTTGTTTGGGACAGTTGCTCACAAACTGTATCTGACCTCCTTGAAAGTGTACAAGTTGAGGCAACTCGAATTATAACTGGTTTAAGACGAAATTCATCTAAACAAAAATTATGTAAGGAGCTTGGTTGTGAAACTCTTAGTAACAGAAGAAGGAAACACAAACTTATCTTATTTTTCCAAGATATTAAATGGCTTAACTCCTTCTTACTTATTTGATATTGTTCAACCCTATTTACCGTGAGAAACATCATACAACTTTAGTAATGAAAACACAATTTTTCATCTTCCTTTTTCTAGAACTACTTCCTTTCATAATAGTTTTTTCCCATCTACTGTGAGTTCCTAGGGGTTCATGGATCAATTGTGCGTATATGTCCGTACAAAATCCACTCTTGGAATATTTGCGTATGTCTGCAAAACTACACTTTTCCTTAAGGGGTTCGTGGATCAGTTGTGCGTACGTCCGCACAAAATCCACTCATGGAATATTTGCGTATGTCCACCAACATTATATAATTTTCCTTAAAGGATTTGTAGATTAATTGTGCGTATGTCCGCACAATGTCCAGATACCTTTTCACTCTGGAAATTTAGTTCGATGTAAATAATGAAATTTGTAATACGCAAAAAAATCCACCTCTGGACGTCGTGCGCAGTGCGCAAAAAGACAAAAATGGAGTTAGGACATACCTGAAAAAAAGCGAAGTAGTGAAGTATACAGTCTAATATGTCTCTGTTGTCAATTTTGAGATAAAGGTCTAGGAACGAGGCCGAGTTGGAGGTATCTATCTGTAGTATCCTTAATTTCGAGCTCCTTTGGATAGATAAGATGAAGAAAATCACCAAAGCTAGGGTTGTTTACTGACTAAATATCATTTATGCAAGGGAAGCTAAAATTAAAAGACTGGGAGTTTTTTATCTTTATTTTGAAGAGGCCTTTCGATGAATTCAGCCTCATATGAGTAGCGAAACAGATTGGCTTAAAGAGGTGCACAGTTTACGCCAATTGGAATTTCGATAATATGTTAAAAAACAAGTTCTCCAAACTGGACAAATATATTGTCGATCATTTTTATCACTTCTTCCTTTATATTTTTTCTGTGATTCCGAGTCATGCTTGTTCTTTGCCTATAAAAATGTACGCCGTTCTTACGGGAGAAACATCAAAGAATTAAATCTTTCAGCCGAGATTTCAGTTGTTCCTGAGGAATGGTAGTATAAAGTGCGGAGAAGGCTGTTACAGTGTGATAATGATCTCGATTTTAAGATGTCGAGCAAATCTTTATAGTTTTTTGATATCCACATTTCATTAACACCACTTCTTGAACATTTGATATCTAGATATGGCGTGACTCTCAAACAGCTTAATACTATGGGCATTTCTCATCTTTGTGTTTACGGAAATGTTGTTAAAAATGTCAATAACTGATCGAAAATCCAGAAAAACTTCGACATAACTTACATGCTTTACGTAACAGGTGATATTGACAGGATATTCTTCATGATTATGTAAAATTGGCTTTTAAATTTGAATTTTGAATTGAGCTGAAAATGTTTCTTGTATACTGGCCTATCACTGATACTGCCGATGTTTACCGAAATCCATGATGATTCTTTACCAAACCTTTCGGATAGTTTGGAGTTTGAGTTTTCTTCCGTAGTGCGACAGTGTTTTCCCAGCAGACTAGATTCCTTGAGTTAGCCGGCAGTTTAGCAGCGAGCACCCCTTGTCCCATCTTTCTTAATTACGTTTTTGTCTTAGTCTGTCCTTCTCAAGATAGTCGTCATGGAGTAAGTAATCTGCATGTATTGAGTTTTATTCGTATGTTTATTATACTATAGGGAAACGGGATAGAGAAAGGGGAGGTTTTGGTACCCATAAACCGGTTAAACCTACCGCTACCTCTTGCTATTGCCTATACCAAGTCCGGCTATGAGTTCCTATCCTTGTCTTCGTTTGTCTTTTGTCTTTTTAATTTATTGTTTTTCTTGTGCTGTTCCCTGGCAGATTGCGCATGTGATTGTAATTTTCGGCCATTGTAAGTGTTTCGTGTTATCTTCTCCATATTAATCTATGTTGTTTGGTACTCGGACAACTCGAATACAATTTTGGAATTATACATAACCTGGTATTGAATAAGGGTAAAATCGGCTCATGGGTTTCAGAAAAGAATTTTTTTGAAAAAGTTTACGATGAACAGACGATGGATGGACGACAGACGCCAAGTGATGACAATAGCTCACTTGGTCTTCGGGCCTGGTGAGCTAATAAATAACGAAAACTTAACACTTCTTGCATCTGGTAAATATGTATTGGTCGGTATTTGAGTCACCAGTTCACATGCTGGGATATCAAATATCAGTATAGCAAACGTTACATCATCAATGTTGTCTGAACTTTTATTCCGAGAATACGAGGTGCAGACACAAAAGTGCGAGTCAGTGTATTTTTGTAGTTTACGCGCGCTTATGCTTTTAACATGGCGATGAATTAAAGAATGTTTACTTCTTACATATAGATATAATTTCCACTCTTATTTTCACACTCATTAGAATGTAAATTATAAAGTTTGATACACACGCCATAAGCATACTTAATTTTCTACCTTCATTGAAGAAGAGTATTGATTCCCATCTTTTCATTGGGTCCTTGGTATATATGAACATTTCAGTTTTGTCAGCCACGATATAGGTCATAGCATACCTATGATTTTCAACCATCCACAATGAAAAATATAACTTATCATATGGAGAATCCAACTGAACCATATACGTTGACGAAAACACAACAAACATGTAAACATTAGGTAGTTCAATAATGAAAAATGTTAGAAGTAAAACTAGTACTAACAGAGCTGATTTCTTCGTTTGTATCCCATTATTTTTATTCTTCGACTTGTAAGAACCAATTTTGTAAGCTAAAAAGATCATAGACACAGTCATCAGTAATAAGCAGACGGCCAATATGAGGGTAATAATAAATGTATAGTAAATAGATGAATAGCTCAGTAAATGTTTTCCATGATAAGTTGTTGTACAGTATCCCTTCATCCACTCATGCGCAGTCACCACGATAGTGCAGTTCCTGATAATGTGGATTGAAATCGACATCATGAAACAAATACAACAACAAACAAACGATTTCCGCTTGGTCAGATTTAATTTAGTCCACAATGGAAATTGTACCACGATGACTTTTTGAATTCCGATGCATAGAGTCAGCAAACATGAAACCAAGTGAAATGTGTCCGTCAAAAGTGACAACTGTACATACAATGAACAATATGGATACGGTAATGTTAGCCTCGTTCTGGATGTGTCATTTCTGAAGAGTGAATATTGTGGCTGGAAGAAAGCTTCAAATCCGTAAGCACAGAGAGATGTTATTCCATCGGAAATGGCAAGCCCTTGCATTAACACAGAAGATGGTGACCGAAGATTTTTTCTGCAAAGGACGGCAAAAATGGCGATGTTGAAAACAACAGCAACATAAGAAAACACACAACCACCAATCCACACTTTCGGCATAACACCACTAGCATCAGTGTAAACTGCAAAGAAAATCCGAAAGTTCATTATGTAGTGTAACATTAAAAATTGTATTCAAATTTAATTCAAATGTATTTTCATTTTCAGAAATGATAACTCTAATAGATATGAGACGCATTATATTAATTGTTTGTGTTGATGACGTCATCTTTAATGGTGTCATGTGGGCAATTATTATCAACTATTTAATTGCAAAATGAAGAATCTACCAGGGGAAATCAATCTTAGCGAAGGAAATTGAAAGATTTTCTGATTGATATTTTCTCTTTTTCAACACGAAGTGCATTTTAACATCAATTTGGGCCACTAAGGAGAATATCTTCAAATTACGGGAATTGATTCTGACAGAGTAACAATAATAAAAGAGAAAAATATAAAAACTCGAATCAACACTAAGTATTCGTAGATTGGAATGAATAAAATTCTGTAGATTTAAAACACAATCAAATGAATACACATTTTTATTTAAGCTCCCTGGAGGACCTCTTTTATCGTGAGCAGAACAGTATTGTTTATTACTAAAAGTACAATAAAATGACACGGGAGATATATATATTCATGGAAAATGACAAATAAACAATTTAATTCATTTTGATTCTTGAGAAAATTTTCATATTGATACACTATCATACTTTCAAATTTAAGCATTTGATTTTTTTTTGTATAATTCCTAATGTTATTCTGGCCACCTGTTTATAGTGCATATCTCACTATTTAATAATTCTTGCAATCGACTTGACGAGTTCCCTGTGTTTGTCTATATATTGTAATTGTTCACTAAATTGAGACACCAGTGCTTATGTCGATCAACGGAATGACAGTCTTAACCTTACTATACGGTATGAGCAAAGTTCAACTTTTAAAGGTCTCGTGGCGAATTCAAGATGAAGAAGAACAATAAAAGCGCCGTTACATTGCTTGATTCTCACTTTTGAGACAGGCCATTTCCTATTTTTAGCGGTGTGAGATTTTTCTGTCTCACACCACCCCATGTGAGACAGCCTCGTGCATACTATGACGTCATTGACGTCATGGTAAATCGCTTAGTAATGGCGGATGGTCAGGACAACATGACAGCACTGAAAGACGTTTTTTAGGAACAGAAGTGAGAAAATGAATCAAACTCCGTTGAAAATGCAAGATCAGAAATCTCAGACACCCTCGGGTAAGATTTCAATGGTTCTCTGACTCGGCAAGCCTCGTCAGAAAAATATTGAAATCTTACCCTTGGGTGTCTGAGATTTCTTGATCTTGCCTTTTCACCGGTGCTAGATTCATATATTCTACAATGTATTTTTAGAGACTTTGTATCATGTACATTTACTCCATATCCTTTCATTGTTTATTTATGATCGTATTTTTACTGCAAAAGTAAGAAATGTCGCGAGACTAGACCAATTAGTTATAAAATTACTAATCCGAGATTCTGATTATCGCAAAATATTCAACGAATGATCGAATAACGCAGTAATTCACGAATGCGCGCGCATGGGTGAATTACAGCGTTTTTCGATCATGAGTTGAATATTTTCGATAATCAGAATTCCGGATTAGTTATTGTTTTTATTATATAGACCTCTTCACATAAAATATAGCGGTTTAATTTAAGATTCATTGCATGAACTACGTTTTCTATGTTAATCCGCTGCGATGTTTGCTTAACAGCAACGATGACAACGTCTATTGTGACGTCACTTCTTAGAGTGAAATTATGGAAAATAATTTCACAGTTAATTATCACTTTTCTTTCACTGAGAAATTTCAATCTTTCAACGCAATCTATATAATACATATCTATATTTACTGGCACCAGATACTTCCCAACGCAAGACCTTGCGAACAGCGAGAAAATTAGTAATTAAGAAGAATTGTACGTTATAAGAAAAAAATTGTTCTCAGTGGGTGTTCATCCCTGAAGTAAGATTGGGGGGCATATATTGATGTCAGGTGAAGATACGTTAAAAAACGAATATTCTAATTGGCTGATGACGGAAGTACATTTGAAACTTTCCGGTTCTTCCAACAGTCAAACGTATGTGCGTATTATAGTGTTACAAAATCACCTTTTGAAAATTGGATTCAGAGTACAATTGAGATTATTTCAAACTATTATATCTTATGAAATTTTATAAGTGTGTTTTACATGATTTATACAGTAACAATATGCTTTATCTCCAATGCCCCTAATTAGAGCATATAAATTAAAACACAATCATATATATATAATATATAAACGAATAAAGGGCTATGGAGAAAATGTAAATGGGAAAAAATCCCTATAAATACATTTTAGCTTCCCGAGCAAATTTGTGTATCAGAAAAAATGAAAAAGAAAGGAAATGGTGTAAATGTCAAAGAGACAACATCCCATATCCAGGTTAAAACGACCCAAAGCAAAGCATCTAGGGGTTACCATACGGTCTTCAACACAGTGAGGAACCTCACACCATATAGCAAGCCCTAAATGGCCCGAAAAGGGTAAAAAAGTGAATGAATCAATGGAAACAAACCACATCCGGTAACCCGAATGTCAAGAAACTCAAATTTTATGAGAAATCAAGGACAAGCCAATGACCAACATATTCCTGACCTGGGAGAGGCGCAAAAATTGCGTTGGGGTTAAACTCGTTTTCTTGGATCCAAACCCTCCCCCTATGTGTGGTGAAAAAAATAAATACACAAAAAGACCCACAGTAAAATTCAAACTAGGAAAAGTCCAACTTATCAAGACGAGTACCCTTACAACGAAGTACATAAAACATGAAGACAATGCATAAGGGTACTGTCCTGACAAATGCTCGCAGTTACCGACAGCTAACTTAGGACATAATTTCTGGTGACTATGATATCAAGCCTTCTTACATATGAAACTTCAATTGAAATACTTTTAAATAGATTTCGTATAACAACATCATCAATTATGAAAGGAGAACAAGAAAAGTTGAATAAAATGATACGGGGATTTGTTATAGGTAATTTAATATTGTAAATATTTTTAAATGCATTTCATGCCTTGTTTTTTATTTTGTATTGCCTTGATATTGTGTAATTTGTTTGGCCTAGTTATGTAATTTGTTTACAATAAACAATGGTCAAGGTTATTACACCTTAGAACATGTTGAAATATCTAGAAATTTAGTTTTTAACACGTAGAAATTTCTAGAAGTTTTCCTTACATAATCATTTAAGTCATGTGATTATTAGTTGACATGGAATGTTCCAGTCATATCTTGTGAATGCTTTTTCTAGAAAGAATTAATGTACATATATAAGGTAGCAGAAAAGGGTTAAGTCAGTCAGTTTAATAAGTTTATACAGGATTATCACGCACATCATCGACATCAATTATTGTGAATCTATTATCAACTTTTTAGTAAGGATTATAAGGAATATTCATCTAGACATTTATTGGTGGACTTCAGTGAACTATTAATTTGGATATTTACTTGGACTTTATTATTGTCATATAAGTCACACATTGTATAAATTTGTAAAATTATTATTTTTCATCTTATTGAAAGTTAATTAGAGCCAGTTTTGTTTTATCATTGCTGACTTCAATTTAAAATAATTTGGTCATTTCAACCACATAACAGGATTAACATAAACTTCTGATTCCACCAATATTTTCATTTATCACAAATGTGCAGTTAAATTCATTTTGATTGCACACAAAAATACTTATTACAGTATCTAGAAAAAAAACCAAAAAACAAATGATGCAGTATCATTATTACAAAATAAACAGATTTTCATATCTAGTAAATTTCAGGTAAAGATGCGTTAAACGACAAATATTCTCATTGGGTAATAACGTGGGTGCCAATACATTTTGCACATTGTCATCCTTTTTTCAAGACCAGTTATTTCCCATCACGTGTATCCATTCATTCACCTTTTTCTCTTTAAACACAAGAAAATTATGAAAAAGGTGATAAAACAGTTATTTAATGGTTATGCATTCAACATACTATTACATTTGTCCCGAGGAACTGGGAACATACAAAGTGTTATTGCAAACCGGGGATAACGGCCGAGGGAAATACAACACTTGTGTGGTTCCCTTTACCTGGGGGGAAATATTATGGTTCCTTGCCTGCATAATAATTAAATAACTGTATGATAAAATGCATTCATTTCTAAAGTATTATACACTGATGGATATACATTGAAATTGAAATGAAGTACTATTTATAGTTATAGAATATACAAAATTTATTCTGACATAAAACGGCTATGTAAAGTGTTTATAGGTTAGAAACCACCAATTCATTTCTTTAACATTTTCAACTGAAATTCCCCATATTCAAATCTGTCTGGACAATTTATCTTAAGTTTAACCTGTATGAAACCATATATTTTCCGAAAGGTGCATATCTCGTCAACATGATATCAAAATTTCAGCATACCTTTAAAGCCTTCCAAGAGAGTTCCGAAGGTTGGAAAAACCCTATCTATAAAAATACACGATTACGGCCAAAACATTACGCATTGATAGTATATCGGAAAACCCCTATGAAAAGTACTCAAAGGATCATTCTAGTCAATTAACATTGGTCTCAAAATAAGCCTGATACATCAATATTCAAACAGGTGTATCATTTTTTCATTCCGACATTTATTTTGAAAGATGCAAGAATTCAAAGTTTTATTTAGATTCTAAAAGAGCTACTTTTTCATTTGTTCTAAGCGCTGATTGGCTGAATTGGTGGTTTGACACCTTAACATGATATTAAAGCATTCCCCAGTGTAATTGCTGCATTTTTTCCTGTTTTTTAGTTAATTTCCAAATTGTGCACAGAAAATAACATACTTTTCCAATTTTTTCCCTCCTTTTCATCACTATTCAAAAGTCACAGATTTAGTGTTTTCAGTGCTTTGATCAGGCACAATTACTCACAGATATTAAACATGGACACAAAACCAAATATACTTCTTTTGTGTCATCAATTCTCAACCCATGTTTAATATTAAGGCCTTAGAGTATTTTTCTATCAAAATATGGCTGCAAATGTTCAAAGTTATCTTTAAAATCATGCTACAAAATGTCACCCTGACCCCCAAAATTTGAGAAGGTGCTTCTGAGGTAAATTTTGGTGCTTGAAATGGTCTTGAATTTGGTTGTGGTTATACGAATAGCATCTATGTATAATTTCGATTTTATGTTTTATATTTTCATGAGCAATTATTGGAATTGCTCTTTGAATACGTTCTAAGCTTTTGGAATTTAGACCCCGGTGTCAAATTTGGTAAATTTCCTGAAAATGTCAAAGACTTATACTTTTGAAATTTCAACATGAAGTTTTATAATTTAGCAATATTTTAATGTCATCAGCTATTATGAACACTAGGATTCCAAAAATATGATTCTAATTTTGGTAAATTTCCTGAAACTCTCAAAGACCAATTATTTTTTGGAATTTTACCTAGCAACCATATCTTTTCTGATGACTTATAGTTTTAATTATCATTTTCAATGGTAAGATTGCAAAAAACCTTGATTGTAATTTTGGTAAAGTTCCTGAAACTCTCAAAGACCCATTATTTTTTGGAATTCTACCTAGCAACCATATCTTTTTCAATTATTTAGAGTTATAATGATGAATTTCAACTGTCAGGTTGTCTTTGATTCTAATTTTGGTAAATTTCCTGAAACTCTCAAAGACCCATTATTTTTGGGAATTTTACCTAGCAACCATATCTTTTTTGTGCCTTTTAGATTTAATAGTCATTTTCAATGGTCTGATTGCAAAAAACTTTATTCTAATTTTGGTAAAGTTCCTGAAACTCTCAAACGCCCATTATTTTTTGGAATTCTACCTAGCAACCATATCTTTTTCATTTATTTAGAGTTATAAGGATGAATTTCAACTGTCAGGTTGCAAGAATCAATGATTCTAATTTTGGTAAATTTCCTGAAACTCTCAAAGACCAATTACTTTTTGGAATTTTACCTAGCAACCATATCTTTTTTGATGCCTTATAGTTTCAATGATGATTTTCAATAGTCAGATTGCAAAAATCTTCGATTCTAATTATGGTAAATTTCCTGAAACTCTCAAAGACCTACTATTTTTTGGAATTCTACCTAGCAACCATAACTTTTTCAATTCCTTACAGTACTGAAGATCATTTTCAATAATCAGAGTGCAAAAGACTGATTCTAATTTTGGTAAATTTTCTGAAACTTTCAAAGACCGATTTCTTTTTGGAATTTTACCTAGCAATCATATCTTTTTTGATGCCTTATAGTATCAGTCATCATTTTCCATTGTCAGGTTGCAAAATGTTTTTATTCTAAGTTTGGTAAATTTCCTGAAACTCTCAAAGACTCATTATTTTTTGGAATTCTACCTAGCAACCATATCTCTTTCAATTCCTTACAGTAAAAATGATTATTTTCTACAGCCAGGTTGCAAAAATCTTTGATTCTAATTTTGGTAAAGTTCCTGAAACTCTCAAAGACCAATTATTTTTTGAAATTCTACCTAGCAACCGTATCTTTTTGGTGTTTTACAGTTACGATGATTAATTTAGTTTCAAAAACACTTGTCTTTTTTTACAAGGGGAGGGGGTCCAAAAAAGGGTGGCGGGGGATCGCAATCTTTGATTGGCTGTTTTTCATTTATTTCTGAGGTTCATGTTCACATCAAACTGCATATATAAGCAACATTCCCGTTAAAGAAAATGTTGTAAATAGATCAGACAGAATTTTATATAAGGCATCTCAGTCAGAGTTGTCGCTTTTGTTCGCGACACCGAAGACATGAAATTTGAAAACATTGAACATATATTCAAAACAGTAGCAAATTCCTGTGTAAAATCAGCCTACATTTGATGTTTTCAAACTATTTTACACAGCTAACCCCTCTAATTTTGCACAAAATCATGAAAATGGCCTAAAAATGGCAATTCAGTGTCAAAATACAGAAATATTACATAACGACTGTTTTTGGCCAAAATTGTGGCACCAGCTGGCTACAACTTCAATCTTTACCTCAAGTTCATCATACATACATGTTTTGCATCATTTAAGCCTATCAAGAAGTTTTTATGACATGTTTCAAAATTTTTGCATATTTTGTGTTACATGATATTAAAACATTCCCCAGTGTAATTGCTGCATTTTTTCATGTTTTTTAGTTAATTTCCAAGTTGTGCACAGAAAATAACATACTTTTCCAATTTTTTCCCTCCTTTTCATCACTTTTCAAAAAGTCACAGATTTAGTGTTTTCAGTGCTTTGATCAGGCACAATCACTCACGGATATTAAACATGGACACAAAACCAAATATACTTCGTCTGTGTCATGAATTCTCAACCAATGTTTAATATTAAGCCTATAGAGTATTTTTCTATCAAAATAAGGCTGCAAATTTTCAAAGTCATCTTTAAAATTTCGAAATCATGCTACAAAATGTCACCCTGACCCCCCAAATTTAAGAAGGTGCTTCTGAGGTAAATTTTGGTGCTTGAAATTGTCTTGAATTTGGTTGTGGTTATACGAATAGCGTCTTAAATGCAGAAAATGATGCAAAAAGGTCAAGAAGACAGGGGAAAACCAGTTTTGTTTATTTTTTGAGCTTATGAAGAATATCAGGTTTGTGAGCTAGCCGAAAAGCCGGATATGAATAGGTACAATGATAGTGTAAAAACTACTGAAAATCCACCCAAGTGCATTTATTTTCCTTCGGGTGATTAAATATATAATATATAAAGAAAATAACATAATAAGATAAATGCAAATTTATGAAAAGGGTGGCAAATTCAAAATCTTGTCCCAAAATCAGATGATAAAATTTTGATTTTGCTCTTGTTTTGACAATGTGGACCCTAAAATGGCAATTTTACACTGTTTAGTAGAGGAACAGCATGCTATTTTTTATTTCTGAGGTTCATGTTCACATCAAACTGCATATATAAGCAACATTCCTGCTTAAAAAATATTGTAAATAAATCAGACAGAATTTTATATAATTCATCTCAGTCAGAGTTGTCCCTTTTGTTCGCGACACCGAAGACACGAAATTTGAAAACATTGAACATATATTCAAAACAGTAGCAAATTCCTGTGTAAAATCAGCCTACATTTGATGTTTTTAAACTATTTTACACAGCTAACACCTCTAATTTTGCACAAAATCTAGAAAATGGCCTAAAAATGGCAATACAGTGTCAAAATACAGAAATATTACATAACGCCTGTTTTTGGCAAAAATTATGGCACCAGCTGGCCACAACTTCAATCTTTACCTCAAGTTCATCATACATACATGTTTTGCATCATTTAAGCCTATCAAGAAGTTTTTATGACATGTTTCAAAATTTTCGCATATTTTGTGTTACATGATATTTAAACATTCCCCAAGTGTAATTGCTGCATTTTTTCATGTGTTTTAGTTAATTTCCAAATTGTACACAGAAAATAACATACTTTTCTAATTTTTCCCCTCCTTTTCATCGCTATTCAAAAAGTCACAGATTTAGTGTTTTCAGTCAATCACTCACAGATATTAAACATGGACACAAAACCAAATATACTTCGTCTGTGTCATGAATTCTCAACCCATGTTTAATATTAAGCCTTTAGAGTATTTTTCTATCAAAATAAGGCTGCAAATGTTCAAAGTTATCTTTAAAATTTTGAAATCAAGCTACAAAATGTCACCCTGACCCCCAAATTTGAGAAGATGCTTCTGAGATAAATTTTGGTGCTTGAAATGGGCTTGAATTTGGTTGTGGTTATACGAATAGCATCTTAAATGCAGAAAATGATGCAAAAGGGTCAAGAAGACAGGAGAAAACCAGTTTTGTTTATTTTTTGTGCTTATGAAGAATATCAGGTTTGTGAGTTAGCCGAAAAGCCGGATATGAATAGGTACAATGATAGTGTTAAAACTACTGAAATTCCACCCAAGTGCATTTATTTTCCTTCGGGTGATTAAATATATAATATATAAAGAAAATAACATAATAAGATAAATGCAAATTTATGAAAAGGGTGGCAAATTCAAAATCAGATGATAAAATTTTGACTTTGCTCTTGTTTTGACAATGTGGACCCTAAAATGGCAATTTTACACTGTTTAGTAGAGGAACAGCATGCTATTTTTTATTTCTGAGGTTCATGTTCACATCAAACTGCATATATAAGCAGCATTCCTGCTTAAAAAATATTGTAAATAAATCAGACAGAATTTTATATAAGGCATCTCAGTCAGAGTTGTTGGTTTTGTTCGCCACACCGAAGACATGAAATTTGAAAACATTGAACATATATTCAAAGCAGTAGCAAATTCCTGTGTAAAATCAGCCTACATTTGATGTTTTTAAAATATTTTACACAGCTAACCTCTCTAATTTTGCACAAAATCATGAAAATGGCCTAAAAATGGCAATTCA
>MJUU01005824.1:9010-23363 GCA_002080025.1 Modiolus philippinarum
ATGAAACTTTACACAAAGGAAGGACACTATATGGAGATGTGCATGAAGGAATATAATTATTGTCCGAAACCAGGAAGGGGAAATAATTCGACTTTGACTTTTCATTGATTCCCTATGTATGTGTTCTTTATGAGTTACCTCGTAAGTGTAACTCCTCTTAAACCACCTGAAGGATTTTGATGAAACTTTATACAAAAGAAGGACACTATATGGAGATGTGCATGAAGGAATAAAATAATTGTCTGAAACTAGGAAGGGGAGATAATTCGACTTTGACTTTTCATTTTTTCCCTATGTATGGGTTACCTCGTAAGCACAACTTCTCTTAAACCACTATAAGGATTTTAATGAAATTTTACACAAAGGAAGGACACTAGAGTTGCACGAAGGAATATAATTATTGTCCGAAACCAGGAAGGGGAGATAATTCGACTTTGACTTTTCGTTGATTTCCTATGAATGGGTTACCTCATAAGCGCAACTCCTCTTAAACCACTTGAATGATTTTGATGAAACATTACACAAATGAAGAACACTTTATGTAGATGTGCATGAAGGAATATGATTGTTGTTTGAAATCAGGAAGGGGATATTCGACTTTGACTTTCATTAATTTCTCCTGCAATTATCTTTTTTTTATCCAGGAAAAAAAATTAGACATAGATATTGTGAAGTCAAACTGTTAGAGAGGCACACTTTTTTCATTGTAATCCTCTTGAAAAGTTGTTTTCAAAGTGTTGTAATGAAATTTCTCTAATGCTAATGATTTTTGTGTAAAATGTCAAATAGGCTAAAAAAGGTGAATTTCATATTATTTCATATTATATCATTATATCCATACTTGTATTGTTTCCACACGTGTACTGTGTCCACACCTGTATATTGTCCACACCAACTTAAATTTGCACTTACAATATGGATCCGAGCCCAATGAGCGGGGGGTATATTTGGCTGCCATTTGGCGACAGCTCTTGTTGTAACAAGGACTGTTCTGACAGTGTACATTGTAACAAGGACTGTTATGACAGTGTGTGCATTGTAACAGGGACTGTTCTGACAGTGTACATCGTAATAACGGGGCCTATTCTGACAGTTTACATTGTAACAGGGACTATTCTGACAGTGTACATCGTAACAGGGACTATTCTGACAGTTCACATTGTAACAGAGACTGTTCTGACAATGTAAATCTTAACAGGGACTATTTTGACAGTTTGTAACAGGGACTATTCTGACAGTTTACATTGTAACAGGGACTATTCTGACAGTTAACATTGTAACAGGGACTGTTCTGACAGTGTACATTGTAACAGGGACTATTCTGACAGTGTACATTGTAACAGGGACTATTTGGACAGTTTACATTGTAACAGGCACTGTTCTGACAATGTACATTGTAACAGGGACTATTTTGACAGTGTACATTGTAACAGGGACTGCTCTGACAGTGTACATTGTAACAGGGACTATTCTGACAGTTTACATTGTAACAGGGACTGATCGACAGTGTACATTGTAATGGGGACTGTTCTGACAGTGTACACTGTTATAATGGGGCTTGTTCTGACAGTGTACATTGTAATAACAGGGCCTATTCTGACAGTGTTCATTATAATTTGGACTATTCTGACAGTGTACATTGTAAAAGGGACTATTCTGTCATTGCACATCGTAATTTGGACTATATTATTTTAATGGTGTACATTGTAACGGAATCTATTCTGGCAGTTCACATTGTAACAGAGACTCTTCTGACAATGTAAATTGTAACAGGGACTTTTCTGACAGTGTACATTGTAGTAGGGACTATTCTGACAGTGTACATTGTAACAGGGACTTAATTCTGACAGTTTACATTGTAACAGGGACTGTTCTGTCAATGTACGTTGTAACAGGGACTATTCTGACAGTGTACATTGTAACAGGGACTGATCTGACTGTGTACATTGTAACAGGGACTATTCTTACAGGGTACATTGTAACAGGGACTATTCTGACAGTGTACATTGTAACAGGGACTATTCTGACAGTGTACATTGTAACAGGGACTGTTCTGACAATGTACATTGTAACAGGGACTATTTTGACAGTGTACATTGTAACAGGGACTATTCTGACAGTTTACATTGTAACAGGGACTATTCTGACCGTTAACATTGTAACAGGGACTGCTCTGACAGTGTACATTGTAACAGGGACTATTCTGACAGTTTACATTGTAACAGGGACTATTCTGACAGTTAACATTGTAACAGGGACTGTTCTGACAGTGTACATTGTAACAGGGACTATTTTGACAGTGTACATTGTAACAGGGACTGCTCTGACAGTGTACATCGTAAGAGGGACTATTCTGACAGTTTACATTGTAACAGGGACTGATCGACAGTGTACATTGTATTGGGGACTGTTCTGACAGTGTACACTGTTTTAATGGGGCTTGTCCTGACAGTGTACATTGTAATAACAGGGCCTATTCTGACAGTGTTCATTATAATTTGGACATTTCTGACAGTGTACATTGTAAAAGGGACTATTCTGTCATTGCACATTGTAATTTGGACTATATTATTTTGGTGGTGTACATTGTAACCGAATCTATTCTGAGGCCAAAATGGCCAGTGTACATTTTAACATGACCTTTTTTGGGTGGTGTCATTGTTACAGAGACTATTCTTGCAGTGTACAGTACTTTACAACAGAGGCCAAATTGTGGCAGTGTTAGTTTAAGAATGGACGTTATTTTTTGTGTTGCACATTGTAACATGGACTAATATCCCTGCTGGTACATTACAACAGAGGCCATATTTTGGCAGTGTACATTGACACATGGTTTTTATATTGGTGCTGTACATTGTTAGAGGGACTATTCTGGCAGCATTCATTGTAAATACCAAATTGTGGAAGTGGACATTGACTTGATATTGGTGGCATACATGGACTGTTTCAGCTGGTAGCATTCACTGTTAATACCAAAGTGAACATTGAAACATGGACTTTGGTGGTTTACACTGTAATAGGGACTTTATCATAGCCCTGCTACATAGTAGTGGGGGATACTGGCTTACCTCCGTTTGTTCGTTGGTCTGTTCGTTCGTCTGTCCATAACCACACTTTTCTCAGCAACTACTTTACAGAATGAAATCATATTTTGGCAAAAGCTTTCTCATAATGGTCTGATGTGTATATACAGATTCCAAGGTTACTGCATAAGTACTTCCTGTTTGCCAAGACTTCATTGTTTTTTTTTTTTTTTATCCCCCCGCGACGAAAAGTCGGGGGGCAATTTATTGTTTTGCCCTTGTCCGTCCGTCCATTCGTTCGTCCGTCCGTTCGTCTGTCCGTCCGTACGAATGCAAAACAACTATTCATGTTTTTGAGAAAGTTTGCAAACAAATTCCAACTACTTCAAATGAATCTAACTTACAATAAGTAGATGTGCACACACATATCTTTTGGAATATTCAAAATGGCCACGGTTGCCATGGAAACTGAAAAAAGGCGGGAAAATTCAAAGTGTCTCAAATTTGATGAAACTTTACAAAAAGAATGTCTAGCACTCATAGAAATGATTTTGGGTCTCAGAATTTTCAAAATGGCTGCCGTTGCCATGGAAACTGGAAAAAGGCGGGAAAATTCAAAGTGCCTCAAAATGGATGAAACTTTACAAGAAGATTGCCTAGCACCCATAGAATTGATTTTTGGGTTCAGAACTTCCCTTTTATATATTTTGGAAAAAGAGGAGGCATATCATTGTGTCCATACTTGTACTGTGTCAACACCTATATTGTGTCAACACACAATTAAATATGCACTTGCCATATTGATTCAGGGTTCAATGAGCGGGGGCATAATTGGTTGCCATTCGGCAAAAGCTCTAGTTTATTGTTGTACTGCATATGGAATTTTTCGTCACAATTTTTTCTGAAATTGTTTGTGGGATTCAATTGTTGTTTTGCACAGAGCTTCCTTATGGTCCAATCTATTGTGTATTCGGATTTCAAGGTTACGCCATAAGCACTTCCTGTTTGCCCAGACGTCATTGTTTTTCATTGTTGTACGATATATGGAATTTTCGTCACAATTTTTTCTGAAACTGTAAGTGGGATTCAGTTGTTGTTTTGCACAGAGCTTCCTTATGGTCCAATCTATCGTGTATTCGGATTTCAAGGTTACCCCATAAGCACTTCCTGTTTGCCGAAACGTCATTGTTTTTCATTGTTGTACAATATATGTTAATAAACTAAGTGGAATTTTTTGTCAATTTTTTCTGAAACTGTAAGTAGTTTCAGTTGTTCTTTTGCACAGAGCTTCATTATGGTCAAATCTATTGTGTATTTGGATTTCAAGGTTATGCAGTAAGCACTTCCTGTTTGCCGAGACGTCATTGTTTTTCATTGTTGTACAATATAGTGAATTTTTCGTCACAATTTTTTCTGAAACTGTAAGAGGGGTTCAGTTGTTGTATTGCACAGAGCTTCCTTATTGTCCAATTTATTGTGAATTTGGATTTCAAGGTTACGTCATAAGCACTTCCTGTTTGCCAAGACGTCATTGTTTTTCATTGTTATACAATATATGGAATTTTTCGTCACAATTTTTTCTGAAACTGTAAGTAGTTTCAATTGTTGTATTGCTCAGAGCTTCTTTATGGTCAAATGTATAGTGTATTCTGATTTCAAGGTTAAGTCATAAGCACTTCCTGTTTGCCGAGTCATCATTGTTTTTCATTGTTTTACGATATATGAAATTTTTTGTCACAGTTTTTTATGAAACTAAGTGAGATTCAATTGTTGTTTTGCACTGAGCTTCCTTATGGTCAAATGTATGGTCAGGTTTCAAGGTCATGTGATAAACACTTCTTGTATGCAAAGAAGTCATTGTTTTTCATTGATGTACAGTATATGGAATTTTCGTCACAATTCCTTTTGAAAATGTAAGGCAGATTCAATAATTTGTTGTGCAGACAGTTTTAGTCGAACATGTTCTGGTTGCTAGGATTATATCAGTGTGTTTATACTTGTTTTGTGTCCACACTTGTACTGTGTCCACACCTGTATTGTGTCCCTTAAATTTGCACTTGCCACATTGATTCAGGGTTCAATGAGCGGGGGTATATCAGGCTGCCATTGGGCGCCAGCTCTTGTTCTGGCTGTGAATCTTGCAGTGTACAAGTAAAAGGGGCTATATTCTTGGGTTTTATCATTTTGTAGTATGTTTTCCATGACATCTTAGTGTCTCTGCCACAGTATCACACATTGGACAATGTATAACTCACAGGATGCATGATAACTCGTTGGATGTGTTACTCTTTTTTTTTTCTCCATCAGAATAAAAGTGCATTACATACAGAAAAGGAAAGAATAAGCAAGTAGACAGGGTAAAGAGAGACATGGAAAAAGGAGAGAGGAGTGGGTGAAAGGAGAAGGGACATAAGAAAGGGGCATGAAAAGGAGATGGGAGAAAAGAGAGAAGAGAGGGAGAAAGGATGCAGTGGACAGAAAAGAGGAGAGAGGGGAGGATAGAAAGGAGAAAAGAGATGGAGAAAGCAGAAAAGGGGATGGAGAAAGGAGAATGTCGCCCATTTGTACACCCCTCAAGAATTAACTAAAGGTTATTTTATATGTCATAAATAATAACTACACTGTGTGAAATGATTTTCATAAACAGTACCAATTACTTATGACATCTGAACAAAGAGAAAAGATTAATATAAAGTCAAACTTGTTTACTATAATTAGAGAGCACTGAACTTTTGTTTGGAACACAATATTGTTTAAATCACATATATTTTGTACTGATCTAGAAGGCGATAAAGATATATTTTGTACATGTATTAAGCTTAGGTTTATAATGACACTGGGTTATCCTTGATTTATATACATCATAATGCAGGGTAGTTAAATTAAATACTGACCCATGATCTACAGAAAATATCTCTGATAATTACAAATGGTGCATATTTTGGAATTTTAGGGAACGTACAAACGAACTATCCCTGCATGAGATCCCAAACTTTATGGACACCTTCTTTCTATTCAAAAACGATTTTGAGTAAAATAGTACATAGATTATCTGGAGCAATACAAACACAATTTTAAATTGTACTATACGTAATATTTGACTTAATTGTTGTATTTCCTTAGGGTTGTTCAAATTCACTGATGGTTGCAAGACACCAAATTTTTTAGTGACCAAAACCCTGCTTTTTCCCTAAATTTTTTTTTTCTGCTTTTAGGGAGATTAGGGGCACTAGACATCATGCCACCTCCTAAATCAGCCCCTGTTATTTATAAATTAGCAGCCAGAGTGTTGTTTATTTGTATGCCCCGCCCACGAATGTGGAAGGGGCATATAGTGTTATCCTTGTCTGTCCTTCCTTACATCCGTACTACAGTACGTCGGTACGTCCGGTTAAGTTTTGTGTTTAAGTCCATTTCTCAGAAACTGTAAGAGGTAGATCAAGGATAATAGGTCAATAGTTTGACTCTTTGACCTATATTTCATGCTTGAGTGACTCTGGTTCAATTTTATGTTTAAGTCCATTTCTTAACAACTATACATTATAGGACAAAGATATTTCGTCAAATTAATTGCCTTGATGAGTACTACCCAAATCATTGACAAATAGGTGGCTTTGACCTATATATTACGCTTCAGTGACTTTGGTTAAGTTTTGCATTAAAGTCCATTTCTCAACAACTATAAATTATAGGACAATTATATTTCATCAAATCAATTGTTTTGATGAGTACTACCCAAATCATTGAAAATAAGGTTGCTTTGACCTACATTTTACACTTCATTGACTTTGGTTAAGTTTTTTGTTAAAGTCCATTTCTCAACAACTACACGTTATAGGACAATGACATTTCATCAAAGTAATTGCCTTGATGAGTACTTCCCAAATCAGTGACAATAACGTGCCTTTGACCTACATTTTACGCTTTAGTGACTTTGGTTAAGTTTTGCTTTAAATAATTCTCAACAACTATACATTATAGGACAATGATATTTCATCAAATTAATAGCCTTGATGGGTACTACCCATTGAAACTAAGGTGGCTTAATTTGACCTACATTTTACGCTTCAGTGACTTTGGTTAAGTTTTGCGTTTAAACCCATTTCTCAACAACTGCACATTATAGGACAATGATATTTTATCAAAGTAATTGCCTTATGAGTACTACCCAAATCATTGACAATAAGATTGCTTTGACCTACATTTTACACTTCAATGACTTTGCTTAAGTTTTGCATTTAAGTCCATTTCTCAACAACTATAAATTATAGGACAATTATATTTCATCAAATCAATTGTTTTGATGAGCACTACCCAAATCATTGAAAATAAGGTTGCTTTGACCTACATTTTACACTTCAGTGACTTTGGTTAAGTTTTTTGTTAAAGTCCATTTCTCAACAACTACACGTTATAGGACAATGACATTTCATCAAAGTAATTGCCTTGATGAGTACTTCCCAAATCAGTGACAATAACGTGCCTTTGACCTACATTTTACGCTTTAGTGACTTTGGTTAAGTTTTGCTTTAAATAATTCTCAACAACTATACATTATAGGACAATGATATTTCATCAAATTAATAGCCTTGATGGGTACTACCCATTGAAACTAAGGTGGCTTAATTTGACCTACATTTTACGCTTCAGTGACTTTGGTTAAGTTTTGCGTTTAAACCCATTTCTCAACAACTGCACATTATAGGACAATGATATTTTATCAAAGTAATTGCCTTATGAGTACTACCCAAATCATTGACAATAAGATTGCTTTGACCTACATTTTACACTTCAATGACTTTGCTTAAGTTTAGCATTTAAGTCAATTTCTCAACAGCTTCGCATTATAGGACAATGATATTTCAACAAAGTAATTGCCTTGACGAGTAACTACCCAAATCATTAACAATAAAGTGGCTTTGACCTACATTTTATGCTTCGGTGAATTTGGTTAAAGGTTGCCTTTAAGTCATTTCTCAACAACTGCACATTATAGGACAATGATATTTCATCAAATTAATTGCCTTGATGAGTACTGCCCAAATTAATGACAACTAATATGAGGTTATCCTTTGTGATAAATCTTTTGGCGGGGCATCCATTTCTCTTGTTTTAACAATATTTCTCTGACGTCTGCTGTAATGATAATAATTGTGTTGTCATGATTGTTATTTTAATTTTGCATATGTGTGACAATACTAGGTCAATTTTGCATGAAGATATGGCCAATAATGACACTAAAATTGTCAAATTTGATTTACCTGGTGCCTTTTCTCTTGCATCTTAGATCCCACACATAAACAAAACTTCATACAATGCCAAAATGACAACAAAATTTGCAAATTGGTTCTGGATGTGTTGGTGGATGAGAGGGGCTGATTCATTCTTATTGGAAATAAAACACTTCTAGTTAAGGATGGTCACTCCTCAAATTCAAAATGTCAAGGATTTGAAATCAGTATGCTTACTTATTAGAACATCAATCATACATCATTTTAAGCCAAAAATATTGATGGGTCAGTGTGCCCGTTTTTGAGATTAAAGTGCCTGAAATTTTGGCGGGAAACCAAACTCCTCTAGATTTTTCATTTACTTTAATTGCATTTAGGCAATCGACCTTTGAAATACAATGAAGATATATCAAGAATTTCATCAAATTTTGTCAGAAATCTATTTAAGATGTATACAAACATATTTTGAAAAGAAAATTTGGGGTCACTGTGCAAAATTTTCTAATGCATCATGGTGGATAAAATATGAGGATTCCGAAAGTCAGACAGTTTCAAAAACCTGAGGAGTGATCATCCTTAATATGAAAAATAGACCACAAAGCGCCAAAATGACAACAAAATTTGCAAAATCAGTGTAGATTTGTCTGGGGATTAGGGGGGAGGGACATTCACTCTTGTTGGAAAAAAAATATAAGAATTTTTTTCCAAAAGCTAATCTAAGGGAGACAGCAGAAATTACCTCCCTTTGTGAGAGTATTTGATGTCAAATTTGGCAGCGAAATATAGTTCCCTCGCATTAAAATTGGACAATGATAACCAAAATACTTACAGAGTTTCAAACATAAATGTTGAAGAATTGTCAATCCATGTGCCAATCATATGCAAATTTTTGCTGTATCATTCTGTTGTCAATTTCTCTTCAAAAAATATTTTTCTAGTTGTATATTTCATATCTTTGTATTTTAACTTTGACATGCTTTGTGTGAGGGAAGCTTAATATATAGATATATATATTAATGATCAAGAATACTATAGTTCAATAAATGAATATTAGATTGAAAGATAATTAGTTATTTGGGGCTCCAGAAGGGTACCTTTCTGAATTAAATGATCATTTTTAAAAAGCAGAAAAGTGACAATAAAATCCATTTTTGGTGCATGTTTTATTGATTTTTGAGTTCATTTATTAATCCAAAGGTCCATTTTTACATCCATCTGGTCAGAAAAGGTAATAAGAAAAAGAAGGGAAACGGGGAATGTGTCAAAGAGACAACGACCCTAAGGGGAGCAATAACAACTCAAAGCCACCATAAGATCTTCAATGAACGGTGAGGAAACCCCACACCCAACGGTAGGTCGGAGTTGGCCCCTAAATAAAAGAGTAATCAAGTTCAGCGAAATAAGCATCTTCCTAGACTCCGATAGACATAAATGACTACATGGGGGTTGAACCCTTATATGACCCCATCATTTAGATGGATCAAATTGATAATCAAATGATTTAAAAGATCTTTTATTGGTATCTTTTTTAATATTTAAATAAATGCAATCAAAAACTGAAATTGTGTATTGTGTAAAAATGGAAATATATTCGTTTGAAGTTAATTAGCATGTATTTATATAGAAAATTGAAATAGAGTGAAAAACAAATGAAATTCTATCAGTTTTATGTGGATATTGTTTTGGGAAAGGAATAAAAAATTGAAGCAGTGATTTGGAAAAAATTGTTATTGTTCTGTCTTTAAAAATAGTTCTTATCTCAAATTGGTTGGAAACAATAGGTAGAAATTACAAAAGAAAATTAAAACAATAGAGATTCATTGTGTTGTGTGTTACACTGTTGTGTGGAGAAATCTTTTTATTTTCGGATATAATATTCCTATTTTTTTTCTTTTGGACTGAATTGTAGCGGCTTCACCTCCTTTGTTGATTTCATTTGATTTTGGAAACTTTTTTTTATATTTAAAGCAAAATTATCAAAAATGGATTGATTATGAACTTGGACTTAAATGTGTGACTATGATAATTTGAATTTAAGACATTTTTCATATCGAAGCAATTCTAACATGAAATTGTTTTACCAGTAAATGAATACAGATATGGCGATGAAGGTTGACAACAATCCGTATTATTTTGACATGGACAATGATCCATTTAATCCAAAAGTGGACAACACGCCTTATAATCCAAAAGTGGACAACAGTAGTTTTGTTCCCAAGTTACCAAGCATTGACATTGGTGTCAATGCACGAGCCAAAGTTCGATCACTCGATAATGTTGATCACAGACCAGGGGGAGGTGATAAACAAAGAATGATTCACCAGAAGCTGAACTGGAATGCCAAACCAAAAGTACGTACCCTGGACGATAGTCACATGATGGTGAAAAGACCCAATAGTGAAGGTCTTTCCCGAAACATCAGTTCAATTAGATTTTCAAAACTTTTCGAGAATAGAATGGCTTATTCAAAAACAATGCATAACTGGGAACATATTCAGCATGATGATGATGGTTCGTTTGCGGTTATTAAGCAAAAACCCTTTACAGCTCAATCCCAGGTTGGGTCTCTTGACAATGTACATCACACTCCAGGAGGTGGTAATGTCAAAATTTTAACTGAGATTCCAGAATGGAAGGCCGAGTCAAAAATTCAATCATTGGATAATGTTTCTTATAAGCCAAGCGTTCCAGTGGTCACAATTCATAATGAAAAAGTGGAATTTAACGACGTCAAGTCCAAAGTTCCAACACTTGAAAATATCGGACATAAGCCGTTGGGGGGAAATGTACAGATACATAACAAACAAGTTTCGTGGGTTGCTAACAAGAAAGTCGACGATAAAAATCTATCATATACACCTGGTCATGGAGAAGTAAAAATAGTCAGCGAAAAGTTGCAATGGGAGGCAAAGCCACAAGTTGGATCTTTTGATAATATAGGATATTCTCCTAAAGCTGGTGAAGTTACAATTATAAACGAGAAACCCCAGTGGAATGTTGATGCTAAAGTAGATGACAAAAATACTTCTTATACACCTGGACGTAGAGACATTACAATAACCAATGAAAAACTAAGATGGGAGGGTAAACCACAAGTTGGATCTTTAGATAACATTGAACATGCTCCGAAAATTCCTGAGATTAAAATTATAAATGAAAAACCCCAGTGGAACGTGTCTCCGAAGGTAGACGATAAAAATAAAACTTACACACCAGGGCGAAGTGATGTAAAAATAATGAGTGAAAGATTAAAGTGGGAAGGTAAAGCCGTGGTTGGATCGCTGGAAAATTCTAGTTACACACCAAGGGCTGGTGAAGTCAAGATAATGAATGAAAAGAAGACATGGATTGCTCAGCCAAAAGTTGATACCAAAAATGATTATACTCCAGCCAAAAGCGATGTGAAAATACCTAGTGAAAAGTTAAATTGGGATAGTGCAAAGCCTGTTGTTGGCTCTCTGGAAAACGCTTTGTATAAACCGAAACCTGGCGAGGTCAGTATTGTCAATCAGCGTTTAAATTGGAATGCCAAACCAAAAGTTGGATCAACGGACAATATTACTCACAAACCAGGGGGTGGACAGATCAAGGTCAGAGGTGAAAATTTACAATGGCAAGGTAAAGCAAAAGTCGATTCTCTGGACAATATCGGTCATAAACCTGGAGGTGGAGATAAACAAATTGTCAGCGAACCAACACACTGGGAGAGTAAACCGAAAGTTGGTTCTTTGGATATAGTAAAAACCTATAGACCTGGCGGTGGAAACGTTCAAATCACCAATGACACGCCCAGATGGCAAGCTCAGCCCAAAGTGGATAGTAATAACGAAACTTATCAACCGGGAGGTGGAAATGTGGATATCATAAGCAATTCCCTGGAATGGAAGGGCAAATCTAGAATCGACACTTGGAGCAACATTGATCATAAACCAGGTGGAGGAAACTTTAAGATTAAAATGAAACTGTCCTTACACAGAAGTATAGAAGAATTACCAAATATATATGGAGGTAGTTATCAAATACATAGGTCAAATTGTAAACACTGTAAGTCCTCGGATCCATCTTTTACATCTAGATGGTCGTTGAAATCCTTCACTGATCATAATTTGGTTGAAAAATCGTCATTGAAGAATAGCAAGAGACATACAACAATGCCATGGATTTGTAAGTTAAAGCATTGAAGTGCAACTGCAATTAACTTACTTATTCAGAGCATGTGTTTAAATGCATAACTTTTAACTTTGATTGGTTAATCTTTTGTCCTCACTTTGTAAATTTCGGCATGTGATTAACTGTAATCTAATGTTTTTAGCATCAAAATCCCATAACTTCACAAATTCAAATGCCATAAGTTTGAGCATGTGGTTTTTATACGACCGCAAAAATTTTGCGGTCGTATTATGTTATGGCGCAGTCGTCGGCGTCTGTGGCCAGCATAACTTTGTTTCTAGTGGACGGATCATCTTCAAATTTGAGTATGTGGTTTCTTGGCANAAACCCCTTCAGGCAGTACAAATTGGTATACAATAGAATTTCTATAGAATCTTGATTGGTTGATTGGCAAATAAAAGACAGGAGTTTAGAAGGACTTGTTATAGGTGTTACTTTAGGAAAATTGGTATGTTCATTGAAGAATTGCAAATATAATATGTTAATGAGCCAGGAAACCCGCCATAATCGATTTTTAAAAAATTCAGCATTACATCATTTGAATTTATTGCTTGTTTGACTATATAACTTTGTATTTTTTGCAGGATGAAATTGGATTCAATATGGCAGGATTACACTTTCTAAAAAGACATATAGAAGAATCTGAGGAAGTTCAATTCTTTGTAGATGCTAGTGGACGATTTAAAGAGAAGAAAAAGAAAGAAAAGAAAAAAGCAATACTTTCTATTAAAACTTAATGAAAATATTGTTATATTGTGTGCTTCATAACCGTATCAAGACGTTTCGGCTTTTGGCCTTCATCAGTTTTCAATATATCGCACTGTCCTACATGGTGGCTTCTTCCTTTGCTAATACTAACAGAATGTTTTACCTGTGTTCTATAGATACAATGATGTCACAGAAGACAATAGTATGGCGTCACAATTTATCAGCTTCTATGATGTCGTAAAGGGAGTTTTTGTAAAGACATTTCATCTTTTTTTATGTTTGCACCAAATGGTCTGATGGTATTCAGTTTCTGCATCCACTGGGCTTCTACATGTTTCCTATAATAAAATGACTGATCGTATATCTGTTGAATTACTTGAACAGTCATGTCTTGATTTCCAAAATGGTATTGTTTATTGAAATGTTCTGATATTGTTGTGTCTCTGTTGTGCTTTATATCAGCTATGTGTTCTTTTATCCTTTCCTGTAGAGATCTTTTCGTCTCTCCAACATATACATACTTGTCACATGTCTTACAATGTAGTCCATAAACCAGATTATTTAGTTGGCAACCATGGATGTTTTGTTTCAGCTTAAATGATTCTCCATTTACTGTGACAGCTTCATCCTTTCTCTGAATACTACAAACTTTACATTCCTCACAGTTGTTATCATCCTCTCCTGTCATGTTTTTTTGTAATTTTATTTAATTTCCCATGAACTAAAATATCAGTTAAATTCCTTTCCCTTCCGTAAGCCACAATTGGTGGCTCTGTAAACATTTCTTTTAATATGTCACTTTTGTGCAGTATTTCCATTCTCTTCTTTGCAATATCATGAATATCCGGAAGTAAATCGCTACATGTTATCACTACTGGTACTCTTTTTGATGATTTTCCTGCTTTTTCTTTTCTTTGCAGTAATTCTTTTCTTTCTAACTTGTCTGCTCTTTTAAGCTGGTCCTCAGTAAACTTCCCACTGTATCCCCTTTTCCTTAGTTGCATTTTTAATTCCTGTCTGTGCCGTTGATAGTCACTTTCTCTGTCACATATTCTTTTCAGTCTCTGTGTTAGCCCATATGGAATAGTCTTTTTCACATTTTTTGGATGGCATGACTTTTTGTGTACATACATGTCCGTTGGTTTTGTGTACAAATCTGTGGTAATTCTGCCTTTTTGTATTTTTACCAGTGTATCCAAAAACTCTATGCTGACTGAATTG
>MJUU01005824.1:34602-51341 GCA_002080025.1 Modiolus philippinarum
ATGATGCATTTTGGGATGACAACAACAATGCATGCTTCGGATGCTGTCTCTGACCTACATTTTACGCATGAGCGACTTGGTTAGGAAGAATGGTCAAAATCAATTCCTGCTTACTGACATGGCCCACATCAACCATATTGGTATCTATGATGCATTTTGGGATGACAACAATGCATGCTTGGGATGCTGTCTCTGACCTACATTTTATGCATGAGCGACTTGGTTAGGTAGAAAGGTTAAAGTCCATTCCTGCTTACTGACATGGCCCACATCAACCATATTGGTATCTATGATGCATTTAGAGATGACAACAACAATGCATGCTTCGGATGCTGTCTCTGACCTACATTATACACATGGGCGACTTGGTTAGGTAGAATGGTTAAAGTTCATTCCCGCTTACTGACATGTCCCTTAGCAACCATAGGGGTATGTATGATGCAATTTGGGATGACAACAACAATGAATGCTTTCGATGCAGACTGTAAACTTCAATTTATGCATGACAGAATCTGTTAAAAAGAATGATTATAGTCCATTCCTGTTTACTGACATGTGCAACATGTGACAATGCTGCGCAACGAGGTGAGCTTAGCAGGCTGTGGCTGCTTTCTATGTTTTGATAACTTAAACATGTAAAACAAAAACCAAATTTTTCAAAATCTTATCAGAATGTATCACTACTTTCAAAATGATTGAAAACTTTTCATTTGTTTTGTACAAGGAATTGTCCTCATATATGAACTCAAAATTTGTCCAGATTTGAGAATTGTCTGCATTTTTTAAAAAGATTCATATTGCATATCATTAATTGAGGGTCACACAGGAGGGTACTGTGCACGGGCGTACGAGAAATAAAATGTCACGAGGTGTCACAACACGAGGAATGAAAAATTAGAAATTGGCTTGCACGCTGCCCTTTTTTAGCTCACCTGCCTATGCCAGGGTGAGCTTTTGCCATCACTAGGCGTCCGTCGTAAACTTTTCATTCAAAGATCTTCTCCTCTGAAACCTCTGGGCCAATTAAGACCAAACTTGGTCACAATAGTCCTTGTATCCGGCATGTCCTTACCTAATCCAAGGTAGCCGCCAGCGGGGAACATAGTATTAACATTGGACCCTATGGGAAAGCACATTCAAAGATCTTCTTCTCAAAAACTACCAGTCCAATTATAACCAAACTTAGTAACAATGGTCCTTAGATGGTCCCATCCAAAAAAGGTATCCAGCAGGTCCATACCTAATCCAAGATGGCTGCCAGCGGGGAACATAGTTTTAACATAGAACCCTATGGGAAAGACATTCAAAGATCTTCTTCTCAGAAACTACCTGTCCAATTAAAACTAAACTTAGTCACAATGGTCCTTAGATGGTCCCTCCCAAAAAAGGTATCCGGCAGGTCCGTACCTAATCCAAGATGACCGCCAGCAGGGGACATAGTTTTAACATTGGACCCTATGGGAAAGACATTCAAAGATCTTCTTCTCAGAAACTACAGGCCAATTAAAACTAAATTAAGCCACAATGGTCCTTAGATGGTCCCTTCTTAAACAGGTATCCGGCAGGTTTGTACCTCATCCAAGATGGCTGCCCGCGGGGAACATAGTTTTAACATTGGACCCTATGGAAAACACATTCAAAGACCTTCTTCTCAGAAACTACCAGTCCTATTATAACCAAACTTAGTCACAATGGCCCTTAGATGGTCCCTTCCAAAAAGGGTATCTGCCAGGTCCGTACCTCATCCAAGATGGCCGCCAGCAGGGAACATAGTTTTAGCATTGGACCCTATGGAATATACATTCAAAGATCTTCTTCTCAGAAACTACTAGTCCAATTAGAACCTCTGCCCAAATTTTTGAATTTTTATTTGAATTGTGGTCTGAATGTTTTAACTTCAGCAACATGTATTACCTTGATTATTAGGGGAACCCCTGCCCAAATTTTTTTTGAATGGTGTTCTGTTATGGGTTGTAATGGATGGTGGAGCTTTCGGTTGCCAAGGAAACCAAACAAGAGCACTGTAATTTTAGGGGGAAAAAAAGTATTCTGCTAAATTTTGTGTTTTGTTTTTCCTATTGGAAATGCCTTTTATTTATGTCAGCCATGGTCCAGGTGAGCGATACAGGCTCTTGAGAGCCTCTTGTTGGTTTACACAAAACACAGCAAATAACGACCCTCCAACAGGGCAACACTTGAAATAAAAACAGTAAACACGCTGCACGAAAATAACCCTGTGCTACCCTCTTAATTATAGTCCATTGTGTATGACCTTACTGGTCTACTAGTTCCTATTGTGTAACCAATTTAACAATTTGAGTAAGCTGTACCTATTATTTTTTTTAGCAACTGGTATTGCTGGACTACAACATAGATTGGAAAAAGTTTTTGGTGGATTGCTTTTGTTAACCAATCAACACAATCAGGATCCTTTTGAATTGTCCAACAATACTATGTTATATCAATCTGTTATGGCCTGGGGAGGTTTTACCTTGATCTGTTGGTGAAAATAGGGACTATATATAGTTTACATTTAATGAAAAAATACTGTACTTAATAAAATTCTTAAAATTACATAATTCAAAAATAAATATTGCAGTATAAATAAAGGGAATTTGAATTAATTTTCATTTTTTCTTTCATTAATTATATAGATTTATTTTTTTATAAGGTAATACTTTATCAAGGTAAAACCTCCCCAGGCCATAACAGATTGATATACAATAGTATTGTTGGACAATTCAAAAGGATCCTGATTGTGTTGATTGGTTAACAAAAGCAACCCACAAAAAACTTTTTCAAAAAAATAATAGGTACAGCTTACTCAAATTGTTAAATTGGTTACACAATAGGAACTAGTAGACCAGTAAGGTCATACACAATGGACAATAAGTGCCTGCTATCCACAATTTTGCTTTTATTTTGAGTACAATGAATGTATGTACATCATCCATATTGGAAGAGTAACAAAGGATAAAGAGAGAGTTTATAATTCATTATTATTAAATGAAAAGGGTGTACTTGACTTCTTCCTATCTGATACTTTAATGAACAGCTTTAACTCTCTTCTGTATCAAGTAGAAACAAAGTTTGCCAGTAATTTGTAGAAATTAGCAATTCTATCAAGGAAGGCTGGCTAAATTTTTGTGAAATACTAAACAAAATGGCAGCTGTTAAGTCTTAATAAGTATACTTATTATGCTATGGTATATCCATTCGGTTTCACATTCCGACATTAATGTAACCATATTCAGAAATATATAAATTCTTGGTAGATATGTATTCAGTACAGAATGTAAAGAAATTGAGTGTATATAACTAATATTTTCCTTTTAGACCCTCATTTATTCTGCATACATATTGCGGACAAACAAAATTACTGTAATTCAATGATTTTAAGATGACAGTTTCTCAGTTTCTCAAGACATTATATCGAATTGAGTACAAGTCAATAAGTTTGCAACTATTTCATATCGCAATTGTTTCTTTCTAGCAATTAAGATAACAAGAAATCATTTGTGAAATGAATGAACATCAACATTATGTGTTCATGGTTAACTTTCTTCACAAAATAAAAATAAAGTTGTTCTTTTTACTTTTATTTTTTATTATTTTTTTTATTATGACAAGTACATATACAGACTAATTATACTAATTTTTATTTAAATTTTTACTAACAGCTAAGAGCGGGAATACGAGCAGGTCATCCGGGTACATAAAAAGTAAGTTACGTCACTTGTTGCTATAGTTACTAGTTTGGATTCACATGTTTGGAAAATAGACATTTCACGGGTGCTGTTGACCACAAAGTTGCTTCACATATTATCAAGTTCTCTCCAGCTTCACATATTACCAAGTTCTCTGTAGCTTCACAATTTTACTGGGTTTTATGCACTAGAATCCTTCACATTCTTGCTTTCTGATCTAGATCTACCAGTATAAACGGTTTTCTTTTTCTGAAGGCTTGGGAGGAGCGAAAAATTAGAGTCTCTTATAGAAAACAAGTATTATCATTGTGTGAAAAGGAGAGGATTTACTCTTAAGTCAAACTGTTTCAAAATGAATTTTTAGTACTGGCAGATATTTGAATTTAGTTGAACAAAAGACGATTAACGCAGGCTACCAGCAATGGTTAAAAAATCTGAAAAAAGGAGATGATTTATTGTAAAAACAAGTATGATTTTTTTTAGAGAATAAAAAAATCTAAGTTTTTTTAAGCCTCAGCTACCTGTATATGTCGCTTCGATAAACTTTCCATTCACAGGGCCGAAGTATCAACGTGCCATCGACTTCTCACAGTCACCAGATATACTGAAAGTTAATTGAATTGTTAAATCAAGGTTTGAGAAATATGCATATGTTTTAGGAGTAGTTCAGTATAGTTATACTGTGACCTTTGGAAAATGGGAACAATAGATTTGCTATTTTATTATTACTGTTTTAATTATATATGCTACGTTTCAGGGAATATAGGTAGTCTAACTGTAAAATACTATTACTAGTACTTCTAAACAAGTGGGTTACTGCGACTGCTAGAACATATTTAACTGAAAATTTGGACAGTATGTAATTTTCTTTGATTGCAAATTAGGGTAAATGCTCTCATTATATTAGTTTAGGTATGAAAGTCTGGAGTCTGGAAATGATTATACATCAGCCAATACATGAATTCACACTTGACACTTATCTCCAAATGACCTCAGATTTGTTGCCCTAAAATCTTTTGAGGTGATCAAACAATCAAGTTGAGAATTATGAAGTCATATTTTACTTCTGTAATGTGGTATTGTTGGAACCGGTGTAAAATACCAAGCAGCAGCATACCAAAGTGTTAATATGTCTATTGAGGTTGTCATGATTGCTTAAAATAGGAAGGGGGAAGCCCACCCGAACAAAAATAGGCCATATCCAAGTTCTGGTATTTAGATTTACCATTGGTTGTTTGTCCGCCCTACGTCACAAACATGTCTGCCCCATGTGACCAGTGTAGTGACATTTTAGGTTTTATGACGTGATGTTTTCTGCACTGTGACGTGTTGAAAAGTGGTCCCGTAAATCTTGATACCACACTCGGATATGGTCTATTGTTGTTGAACCTCGGTCGGTTATCTCCCTGTACCAAGTTAGTTTTGTATGGTTCAAAGTGGAGATAATTTTAATTAGCATATCAATACCTTCTTTTGATATTAAAATCAAAATTATCTCCTCTTTAACTATATATAACTAACTTGGTACAGGGAGATAACCGACCGAGGTTTCATTGGCATACATAACAAGTGATGCCAGATATGTTAACCATGCATTGTTCTTTAGGCCATAATAAAAAATATCCTAGATAATCATCCCCACCCACCCAGATCATTTTTACTCTCCTAAAAAAAATTATTTCGATTTTTTTTTGGCCAGTTTGTGCAAATTTTTTCATGAAAGCATTTTGCACAAAATTTGATAAAAGATGAAATAAAATTCGTCTGTCTGCCACAAATTTTGATAAAGAATGGATGAGAATCAAGAAATTGTTTTATTTTGGCCTTACCTATGCCTGTGATTCATAAGAAAACACAATTTAAAGTTGGTGACATGGGGTGGGGGGGGGGTGGAATCTCAAAAACAGACCAAATCCTATTTCCAAAGAAAATAAAATTTTCAAAGTGTAGTAACAAAAAAAAAACCTACCTGCTAAGGATTAATAATGATTGAATTCTGGCTGAATGAAATGGACAATCCCAGTGTCATGAAATACTCCCTCTGCCCCTCACAATTGGTAGAGAAATATATGGAAAGACGGTAGTGTCAAAATTCCTTTCTAATTTTTTCATCCTGTTGAACTTTGGTTTTATTTGCATGAAAAAATCTTGCGCAGTACTTTTAATCATTTTTGAATGTTAGTAAGAGGGGGTCTGGTCCTGGATATCCAAAGAAAATAACTTTCAAATCCTTAATTTACAGGAATATGAATACATTTTAGTTAAATGACAATGAAATCCTGGATACTATTTAGGGTTAATCCAAAAAGATGGACGATCCAAACATCCAGTGAAAGGTCCCCCCTTATTTTCTACATTATCCAGCAAATTGTTTCAAATTCTTATCTCCTTATCATTTATATTTCAAATCTTCTTTCTTCTAATGTCTCATACTCTGTTTGAACTGGGGATAAAATTAAAATAAAATGACTGTAATGCCTTGCTTGGGGGTGGGAGTGCTGTATGTACCCTGCCACAAAAACAGACCAAAGTAAATTGATCCCCTATATTACCATGTTAACAATCTTGATAACATTCCAAAATGTCGTTGTCACATTTCTTATGTTACATATCACTTTACATGTATTGAAATACGGACATTAAATAACATAAATATACAATTTATAATTACTGTAACGAAATATGACAATGCTATTGATGTGTATTCAGTGGAATGGTTCCTTTGTTTTAACTGGTTTAAACTGGTACGAAAATCTACCTTAGAAGGTTAAACATGTGTCGGGATATAAATCATTTAAATTCATGATGAGATATTTTTGTTGATTATCTCCCTTTATCAAGTTAGTTATATATGGTCAAAGGGGAGATAATTTTAACCCCCCCCCATGTAGGTGACGGGGGCATTAAGTTTTATCCTTGTCCATCCGTCCATATGTCCATCTGTACGTCTGAAATTTTCATCAAGGATTACTCAGCTTGTGAATGCAGGAATGATTTGATATTTGGTCTGACGCTTTTGTATGATGAGTTGTACCATATCTCCCCTTTTCAAGTCTGTTGCTCATCAGTGAGTACTTCCTGTTTGCCGGAACATCTGTATGGTGGGGGCATCCGTGTCCCATGGACACATTTTTCTTTTATTTTGATTTCAATATCAAAAGGAATTTATTGATATGATAATTAAACTTATTAAATTACCATTTATCCATAAGGGAGATATAACCCACCAATGTTTCTTACACATTAAACAGAGAAGCCATAGGCTTGAAACTGATGAAAAGTTTGAAATATTGCAAATTCTAAAATTCTGACCAAAATTTTTTTGGACAAAACAATTATATTGTCTTCAAACATTGTATGTAAGTAATTTACAACAAATCTCGATTTTCTCGATTTTCGATTCATATGTGGAAGTGACTCTGCTCCTTGAAAACATCAACATTTTGAAAATTTCAGGTTTTTTATGATCAATAACTTCCTAATAATATAATGGATCAAGTCTTAATTCCAACTTTGCTAGTAAGTTCTTGACTTTAAAAACCCAGGATAAATTCAATCAAGGGGGTCGAAGGTTAAAATGGTTTTTGAGTGATGCCCCATGAAACTTCGAAAATGTCTAAATTTTATAGTTTCATCCTTAGAATTTTGAACAAAGTGAAATATATCCAAACTTGGTATATAAATTGCTTACTCGTGCCATATTTTTATTTTATGGTCATAAGAAATTGATGTGTTCTGGAGTTATGCCCCTTTAATTTCTTTGTTTTTAAAGTCCTGGCATAGTATCATGTAATGCGCCATTACTATTTATAATCTTAGCAGTTGTTTATGTTTAGTAACATTGCCATGGTGCTACTTTTACTTTCATTCAGCACGGTAAGTTAAATATTGGCAATGATGGCAATGTTGGCAATGTTGCCAGTATAATACATGGATATCTGTAATAGTAAAACTGAATAGAGACCAGCAATTAGATTTTTATCATTTATAGTTTTTTGTGCTTAATACATGAATCTTCATTAGATTATGTATTACCATATTTTATGTTTTAAATATAATAGCATATACATATATTTTTAACTTAGAGTGATAATTTTCTTCTTTATATAACTAAAGGGTTATTGAAAAGATAAATTAATTGAATAACCTATCAATCTATCTTTCTTAAAAGATTTGCACAAGTTTTTTTTCTAACAAAAAGTAAAAATTTATTCATCTGTATAATCTGTGTTGGAATTTTTCATATCAAATATTCTTTTAGATAATTATGATAAGTGTCGTTGAAACCATTAAGTTTTTAAGATCATTAAAGTGTTTGTAGCAAGTAAATTTTATAGGTCATCAGAGCCTTTGTTGAAAGTTATCAGCTTTCTAATTCTTTGTTGCAGATTGATACTCAGAAGTTAACGTTTAAAGAATCTGCAAAACCAAGAACAGACACAGGAGTGGCTTCTGGGAAATCAAGACCGGATAGTGGGATAGAATGTGAAAAGACTGAAGCCTCCGTTTAATGACTGTTTAATTCCGTATTTTAAATTTGTTCTACTTAAAAAATGCTTGAGTTATTTCTCTTTTACGCTTGATGTAATTAATATATGTGAAAACTACAAGTTGTGGTGTAAGGGAAATAACTCTTGTAAATTTTGTTATTGTTAAAATAAGGAAGTTTAAAACTGACAGTTTGAATGGGTAACTGGGTAATTTAAGAACAAATGTAATAGCAGAGAAGTTTTAAACTTTCTTCATTTCATCCAAGAGGCACTTTTGGGATAATTTCTTCTTTCACAAGTTTCTGAAGTAAGTAATAAGCATGTATGCACCAGATGTTCCCTGACATGTTAAGCAAGCATGCCCCAGGACTGCTGAGAAAGTAAGCCCCATGTGCTCCCAGACGGGTCTTTTGTACAAATAATCAAGCATGTCCCCAAGTGTTTCCAGACAGGTCCCATGAGCAAATAAGCATGCATGCCTTACATATTACTAGACATTTCTGTCATAAACATTCAGCAAGCATGCCCCAAGTGTTCCTAAAACATGCATATGACATTATTTTCTTATTTAGATATGGGTCATTTCATAAAATTATTTTCATGACTTAAAATATATCCCATACAAGAAAGGATCTATCCCCAAAAGTGCCTCTCCAACATTTGATCTTTTATTCCATAATGCTAAAATTCATTTTTGTATAATGTAGAAAAAGCTGCCATATTGTTTAAATGACACAAGTAGTCTTAGTTCACAAATATATAGAATTTAGCACTCTATATACATAGATAATGCAGATTTTTGATAAAGGATAAAAAAAAGATATATTTAAAGACATTATTAATTTATTTATATAATTCAGATTGCAGTTGTTTGCAGTTGCCATTCTATTCAGTTTTCTAAATCAAAATATTGAATTGCCATTAGAACTTCATCACCATTGGGGACTTTTATCATTACTGATGGCATGTCTTCCATTTTGTTAATTTTATATAAGTAAAATTAGTACCCTACAATGTAAAAAGCTAAGTAGGAACCAAAAATGTTGAAACCAAACCTTTGTTAAAATTAAAATGTTATTTGGATTTGCAACATATTTTTCAAAGACAAAGATTTCTTGCGGTTTAATTTTATGTATTGTATCTGAATTTAGATTTCTCAAAATTGTGGTCAGCTGCAAGCCTCTGTCATTCAGAAATATACATCAGGACTATAGATACTCGTAGATTTTTCATATATCCATGGAAATAACTCAAACCACCAAAGACGTGTGACAAGACGCACAATTAAATTATCCTCTTCACCGCAATTTGTTATCTCTTTTTAAATTGATTAGCACATTTGTGTGTGAAAAGTTTTAAAGTTGATACTAAAAGCATTTTTAAAAATTTATTTTCATTTTTATCATTTTCATCATATAAAGTATGAAACCTCATTTAGAGTTATCTCCCTTTGCTTTTCTTTCGAAAGGTTTGACAGCATAAAATTCAGTTTGGGTAAATGATATTGGTTTGTAACTCTTGAACAAATGGGAGATAACTCAGATCCAAGAAAAGCTTTTATACTATTTTCAATGATGTTTCATTTTCCCATTCAAAGTGCTATTATATCATAAAATGTTTCTGTGTGGTTAAGTGATCTTTTTTTCCCTTGAATATTTTACTTTTTGTTGAACCTTTTTTGGCCAAAAATGTGAAATGGTTTCAATAAAAGCAATTGATATTTTACAAGGCAATGAATACAAAATTCAAATTATCTATTGAAATTTAGCAAAATATGTATATATGTTTGGGAAAAAAGTTGGAACTTGATCAAAGAAAATTCATTCGTTCAGTTTTTATTTTCATGCATTAATACATTATGTTGCCAAGGAAACAGAAATAAAGATTACCCTTTTTAGCATGTGTAAATTTTATGTGGAATATTTTAAATGGATAAAAAAATATGTAAGAAAATTATGACAAATTTCATTATTTATTGCCATGTATAAATTTCATGTGGAATATTTTAAAATGGATTAAAAAAATACTTAAGAAAACCATTACAAAATTTTCTACAAAAACATATGTGTATTGATTAATTATAATGCATTATGTGTATTGGACATTTGTAATACATGCAATTGTGCTATATTGCTACCAGCATTGTTGTAACTGTTAAATCAAAATTGGACACAAATATGGCATAAACATACTTTATTACGGGCATTCTTTTCAAATTTATTTTGGAAGAAGTTTGTTTTTATGAGACTCAAGCTATACAAAATTTACAAATTTTTATTTTTATAAGATTTTTCTTACTTAAATCATTAATGAAAGAATTTTATTTTGTCTTCCTAAGATTTAAATAAAACGCACTCAAAACCACACATAATTTTACATTTGATATGAAACCGACTAAAGCAATACAGATTTGGTCAAAAACATTTTATGTTGTTTTTTTAACTGATCAAATTTCCAGGTATTTTTTATTCACAATTTCACAGTAAAAACTAGGGCGATATTTTCGTGAAGACTGAATTTGAGAAATCACCTATTTAAGAAAGTAATTTTAGTTATTTTTTTCACTTCTTTGAAGAGGTATGGCCGCTATCCCATGAATTTATTTCCTTCAGCATACCAATTACGTGACTGCATCAAATCTTCTCCAAAACTGTTTTTATAGGTCATCTGTTATATTATACACTGTCATAACCAAATAAATTGAAATGCATTTCATACTTTAAGTTAAAATATCCAGTACCTAAACTTCCAACTTGAATGCAATTTTAACAGATTTTCACAATTTTTGTAGATTTTCATTGTAATTTGTTACATAGTACCTGCAGAACCAGACCAAACGAACTGCCATTTGGAAGGGCAAATGTTCATACACTTGCAAAAAAAGTAGTTCCATCTTCCCAAACACTGTAAAATGGCCAAGAAGGAAACAAAAGGCTATTTACAGCCATGTTCCATTGCTAATATGGCAGAAAATATACAAGTGTGGTATATATTAATTCCATTCATAGGAAGTACACTAACTAGAGACCTCCTTACACAATTTTTGATAACATTTGAGCATATTTAGAAAATGGCCTAAAGTAGGAACTAAATTCATGGCTAAATGGCCATACTTCTTTACAGTGCAATTGCAGAAAAATAAATACCCACATGAAAAATCAGAAACTAAGTTATTTGTAAATTTAGAAATCAATACTGGAATTTTTTACCTTGATAAAGGTTATTTTTTTAAACAATTACAGAGAGCTTATTATTTCCATATCTGACTTTATTAAGGTCACATTTGATTATCCTTTACTAAGGGCAAATTGTGTTTGACCTTGATAAAGGTCACAGTTTATCCATGCCAAAGATTTATGTATGTTGTATACCATGCTTTGTATGGCTTGTCTTTCTGCAATAAAGTCATCTGTCATCATAAAACAGCTTTCTATTTCCATGATGAATGAAAGGATATGGAGTAAATGCACATGAGACAAACATACATGTGATAGCTCCCGGATCCTGCGGGAGTCTCCTGTTTTAAAGCCCTGAAATTCATCCTCCCAGATTTGGCTGTTAAACTCCCGTATTTGGTTTGTTAAAAAAAATCTCCCTCATTGACCCCTCAATCTCCTGGTTTTTTGGAGGGAGATCTCCTGCATTGGCATCCTGACCTTATCACAAGTCTCTACAAATATATGGTAAAATCAAGCAAAGGAACAACGCTTTTACTCTTGTTCTTCATCTTGAAGTCACCATGAGGCCTTCAACAATGAGCTTTGCTCATACCTCATAGTAAGTTCTAGACGGCCCCTAGCACCAGTTTGAGCATATTCATATCCACAGAATTCTTTGCTAATAGTCGAACAATGTTACATCCATGCTTTTTCACGTCATTGGTTCGGGATTGTCAACAAACATAAATTAGACTGGTAAAGAGCTCTTACAATCACTGCCATATCTGGACAAATTATCTTGTAGGTGTAATTGGTATGTCCCTATAGCCATGTAATCAACAGTAATTAATTGCCTCCCTCTCTCTATTATCATGAAACACTTTAAGACATGAAAATATCCATTTGAATATGCATGTTCATAATTTTACTTCCTGCATTTATATATTCACATTGAGTAATAACTTTTGCCAGAGTTTTATTGAAATCTAACAAACCATACACTGAGGTGACACATACAAATCTAACATCCATTATTCTTATTTGAACAACTTCTCTGATACAATTGGTTGGATTCTGATATAACTTTACTCAATCACAGGACACCACCATCTGAAGATGTGCATGTATGCAGGAATAGAATTACAGTCCCGTAATCAATTGGAGATAATTAGACTAAGAAATATTTACAGTCTATTATACTTAGAAGTGCAACCTCTTTCTTCAATGAGACCAGAGCAAATGTCAGTGCCCGTGTGAAGATATTTATAATCAAGTGGAGATAACTGAGTGTTGCCTGTCCTTCATTCCTGTAAGCGCAACTTGTCCAATGTGGTTTGTTGTATCCCAGTGCAACTTGATTCAAACATGGCACACTAACAATGAGAATTCAGGAAAAATAATTATGGCTCGGTGTAATCAAGGGGAAATATTTGACTTGAGGAAATCTTCAGTACATCCCTCTTATAAGTGCAACTACTCCTATATGGATTGTTGAATTTCATAAAACTGAACCATATGGTAGCATACCATTTGAATATCTGAATGCCGTGATTAAGGCCCGCATTAAGATACAGGTTCACCTTGTTTGTCTGTCTGTTTATCAACTATTTATTTGTTCAAAAATTTCTTGGATTATATAAGTGAGAAAGCTTTGAAATTTGGTCTGGAACTTTTAAATGATGAGTTGTATAGGGTCTGTAAGTCTCGTCCAATTTTGGGACTTCTGGGCACATAATTTGTACCCGGAAGTTGCATTTTTAACAGAAAAATATGACGTTTCAAGCAAACAATAAGGACGTCATAATCCCACAACATCATATTTTGGCGGTAAACGTTTTCAAAATTGAATTTTATCGTGATTTCTCGGTGTCACATGACGAGACTTACAGACCCTATTGTGTAATTTATTTTCAAATTTGTTGGACGTCCATTGTTTGCTGATACTTTGATTGGTCTGAACTAGTCCCAGGGTCTGAATCTTGGAATTGATGAGCTGTATAGTAAAAATGATTCTAAGGTTTATCTCTCAACTACTTCCTGTTTGCAGATACTTTGATTTTTAGCTCGCCTAGCTATGTCAGGATGAGCTTTTGCAATCACTTGGGGTGCGTCTGTTGTCCGTCCATCGTAAACTTTCATTCAAAGATCTCTGAAATCACTGGGCCAATTGAAACCAAACTAGGTCACAAAAGTCCTTGGGTAGTCCCCTTTAAATATTGCATCCAGCAGGTCTGTACTTCATCCAAGATGGCTGATAGCGGGGAACATAGTTTTTAACATTGGACCTATGGAAATACATTCAAAGGTCTTCTCAGAAACTACCGGTCCAATTGTAATCAAACTTAGTCACAATGGTCCTAGATGGTCCCGTCCAAAAAAGGTATCTGACAGGTCCATACCTCATCCAAGATGGCCACCAGCCAGGAACATAGTTTTAACATTGGACCCTATTGAAAATACATTCAATGATCTTCTTCTTAGAAACTGCAAGTCCAATTCAAACCAAACTTAGCCACAATGGTCCTTAGATGTCCCTTCAAAAAAGGTATCTGGCAGGTCTGTACCTCATCTAAGATGGCTGCCAGCGGGGAACATAGTTTTAACAGACCCTATGGAAAAGACATTCAAAGATCTCCTTCTCAGAAATTGCCTGTCCAATTAAAAATCAAACTTAGTCACAATGGTCCTTAGAGTTATTTGGCTTGTACGTAACTCATCCTAGATGGCTGCCAGTAGGAACATAGTTTTTATACTAGACCTATTGATTTTAAGGGGAACTCCAGTCGAAATTTTATTTGAATTGTGGTCTGATGTCTGTTGTAATGGATGGTGGAGCTCTCAGTTGCCATGAAAACTAAACCAGAAAACTGAAATTTTGGAAAATTAGTAAACTGCTAGATATTTCAATTTTGATATCGGCAGGATGTAGATAACATGGGGAACCCCTGTCCAATTTTTATGCCCCAGTCGCTAGGCGGTCTGGGGCATTATTGTTTACCCTGATCCTACGTCCATCTTGTTGGTTTCCTGATGATAACATGAGTATCCTGCATCGGATCAAAACCAAACTTGGTCACATGCTTACTTATCACCCAAGACAGAATCTTATTGATTACCCCCAAGGTCAAGGTCACAGTTGCTAAAAATAGACTAACATTTCAATAAAATTTTGGTTACCGGATGAAAACTTTAGTATACTACATAGGATCAAAACCAAACTTGGTCACATGCTTGCTTATCACCCAAGACAGAACCCTATCCATTTTCGGGTTGCACCCTGAAGGTCAAGGTCACTGTTACTAAAAATAGACTAAAATATCAATAAAATTTTGGTTTCCGGATGATAACTTGATACTACATCGGATCAAAACCAAACTTATTCACATGCTTTCTTATCACGGAAGACAGAACCCTATCGATTTCCGGGTTGGTACCCCTAAGGTCAAGGTCACAGTTGCTAAAAGTAGACTTAAATTTCAATAAAAGTTTGGTTTCCGGATTATAACTTGAGTTTACTACATAGGATCAAAACCAAACTTGATCACATGCTTTCTTATCACCCAAAACGGAACCCTATCGATTTCCATGGTAGTACCCCCAAGGTCAAGGTCACAGTTTCTAAAAATGGACTAAAATTTCAATAAAGTTGGTTTCCGGATGATTACTTGAGTATACTACATCGGATCAAAATCAAACTTGGTCACATGCTTGCTTATCACCCAATACAAAAGCCTATTGATTTCCGGGATGATACCACCAAGGTCAAGGTCACAGTTGCGAAAAATAGACTAACATTTCAATAACATTTTGGTTTCCGGATGATAACTTGAGTATACTACATCGAATCAAAACCAAACTTGGTCACATGCTTTCTTTATCACCGAAGACAGAACCCTATCGATTTCCGGGTTGGTAACCCTAAGGTCAAGGTCACAGTTGCTAAAAATAGACTAAAATTTCAATAAAATAGGTTTCCGGATTATAACTTGAGTATACTACATCGGATCAAAACCAAACTTGGTCACATGCTTGCTTATCACCCAATACAAAAGCCTTTTGACTTCCGGGATGATACCACCAAGGTCAAGGTCACAGTTGCTAAAAATAGACTAAAATTTCAATAAAATTTTGGTTTCGAACGATTACTTGAGTATTCTGCATCTGATTGAAACCAAACTTGGTCACTTGCTTACTTCTCACAAAAGACATAATCCCATAGATTTTAGCGTTGATACCCCCAAGGTCAAGGTCACAGTTGCTTAAAATAGATTAGTACTGCATATAAGACTGTTACTCGGATGATTTGTTGGAACTACACATTATATCAAAACCAAACCAGTTCCAGTGCCTATTAATCACAGGAGAAAGATCCTTTTTTAGCTCACCTGGCCAAAGGCCATGTGAGCTTTTGCCATCACTCGGCATCCGTCGTCCGTCCGTCGTCCGTCCGTCCGTCCGTCCGTTAACTTTTATTCAAAAATCTTCTCCTCTGAAACTACTAAGCCAATACTAACCAAACTTGGCCTGAATCATCACCATGGTATGCTCTTTCAAGTTTGTGATTTTTATGTCCGTAGACCAAACAACATGGCCGCTGTTACTAAAAATAGAACATGGGGGTAAATTGCTTTTTTTTTGCAAATTACTCGAAAACCGTTACAGATATCAAAAATCTGACATAGGGTAAAAATGATCAGCATGATGAGATCTACCTACCGTGCAATTTTGAAGAAAATCTGAAAACCTGTCTGGGAGTTATAGCCCTTTTTCCGTGAAATTTTCAAAATTTTTGCATTTTTAATTTTTATTTCAAAAACTGTAACAGATAGAGGTCAAGTGTAAATTGCAAAAATGTTCAGCATATCAAGATCTATCCACCCTGAAATTTTGAAGAAAATCCATAAACCCTTGTAGGAGTTATTGCCCTTTTTTCACCGAATTTTTTAAAATTTTTGTATTTTTCATCTATTATTTCCATAACTATAGAAGATGAAGGTTGAGTGTAAATTGATGAAATGTTTGCCATGCTATGGTGACTTCAAAACTGATATTAAAAATTGTTCCTTGACCGCCATTTTCAAAAAAGGCGGGAAAATTCGACATTGTCCGATTTCAATGAAATTTTGTTTCCAAATAGATCTTGATGTTGCGAGTTCAAAACCGGTGTTGAAAATTGTTCCTTGACGGCCATTTTCAAAATGGCCGCCAAAAACTGCGGGAAAATTCAACATTGTCCGATTTCAATGAAATTTGGTTTCCATGTAGATATTGATGTTGCGACTTCAAAACCGATGTTGAAAATTTTTCGTTGACCGCCATTTTCTAAATGGCCGCCAAAAAAAGGCGGGAAAATTCAACATCGTCCGATTTCAAAGAAATTTGAT
>MJUU01005825.1:13561-28093 GCA_002080025.1 Modiolus philippinarum
GACGGACAGACGGACGGACGGACGGACACCGGTATACCATAGTACGTCCCGTCAAAGACGGGCGTATAAAAATTAGAAAATGTACTTGTCCCACGCTTTCATGTCTATCATGTTACCACTTCGAAAATCCTTTGCCAATAAATTATCCCTGCTGATACGGAACTCTTCTTTGATGATGTTGGTAGCGAGCATATAGCATTAATTGACAGAAACAAGTTAGACCACCAAAAGTAAGTGAAATTTGATGCGTACCTTTTAAAAATGTCTATCCTGTTACCCCCTAAATACGATATATTTAAAAAGTTAATCTCTCAAGAACTAGTTTCATTATTCAAACACAAAAACGATTTTAGGAAATGCCAACACCGATAGGTAGGGAGCGGTTATTTTTTTTATTAAAATAAAAAAAGTGTAAAATTTTCTATCCTGTTACTGTCTATCTCGTTACCATGTTAAAAGTAACAGAATAGACGGATTTGGTAACAGGATAGACAAATCACAGCTTTCAAACTAGAATTACTAAATCCTTAGCCAGTATTTATATGTAATTTGATCTTATATCAAAAGTATTGACATTTTACACAATTCATAATTTTCACAATGTTATAAACAAATATCTAGTAGAAAAACTTACAATGGTAACAGGAAAGACATATTTTGGTAACAGGATAGACTTTTTATGGTAACAGGATAGACACTATCTCAATGTAAATTTGTCTCATTATTTTTTTTTTAAGTCTAAAAATATGTCGATATGGCAGAGTAAAAGAGAAAATGAATAGGGAACCTGCATGTGTATCTATATTCATACACTATCAGAGAATTTTCTGTATATTTCAACTTTCATTGGTAACAGGATAGACGGATATCAGTAACAGCATAGACAAATGCGATATGCAAAACACAAATCTCAAAAAGCGCTAAGAAAAGAAACAACTTATCAACGGCTAGAAAGAATAAAACATTTGATTAATAAGGTGCTTTTCAAACTATTCTGTAATTTTTTAGTTAATGATGTGAATTTTAATTGCACTATAGTAAAATGATGGACCAGATTTGGTAAAAGGATAGACACATATAAATGCAAATCCACGTGGGTGCAAATTTTGATATTAAGATTAACAATTGTCAAACAATATGTTAGAACTATACAGGATAGGAACAGAAAAAAAAACATAACACGTAACTTATTCACTTTTATTTTTCATAGAATTAAGTGTACAGTAACAAACATTGGTAACAGGATAGACAATCATATTCATTTAGAATGTGTGTGTGTCTTTTCTGTTACCATATTGTCTTTCCTGTTACCCTACTTGTAGTTGTCCGTTCCTGTTACCGTAAATTATTGTGACTAACTATAACTATGTAAGATAATGGAAATAACATTTGGATTAGTTTAAAAGAGAAAATTGGGCCGAATATCAAAATGTACATTAATAAGTTGTTGGTTGATGGAATGTTTTTTTTTACAGAAATCGCAAATCTTGTTTTATGCTGTTTTGTGGGACAGTGCATTCATTGACCTAAATCTTTTGATAATATTAATAAAGGAATACAATATTGTTATTTCTTGGTGTGATTTAAAGTACCCTTTTCATAATTACGGTTAGTTTTTACAAGTTTGAAATGTTTGTACTTGAAAATTAATCGAGAATATGGTAACAGGATGGACAAATATCCCCCTTTTGTTATTTGCCTTTAAGATTGCATATTTTAGTATGTTGTTCTAAACAAGTTATGTTACAGGTTCATTTAATAAATTTGATGCTTTCATCAAGTTGATTTTACGCCATATCGTCATGTCAAATCTGCACTTTTTAGCAAATGACCCATCTGTCTATGGCATGTAGGTGCTGAAAAAATGATGGAAAAACTTACTCCAACTAATGGCAAAATACGGAAAAATTAAAATTATATGTTTTCAAAGTAAACTTTGGATACAATATCGAAGTCGTACTGAATATTGTGTTAAAATTACATTTATATTGAATACGATTAGGGAATGTTACTGAAGTTCATATAAAGTTCAACATTTGGTGTACCAAATGTTGACGAAGACGGAGTCTATATGGTCGCGAGATATTCGTCGAAGGCGCGGAGACAATAAAAGCCACCCCGCCTCCCCCTCTGGTGACTGAAAATATCTATATATAATCACCGAGAATGTTTCTTCCTCTGACAATATAAATATAATTAATCATTTCAAAATACTTCCATGGTTTTAACTTTGTCAAATTTTATTCCTTTTGCGTTTTCAAAATAAACCACTTTGAAGAAAAGTGGGAAGCCGGACTTCTTCAAAACGTGTAAAAATTCCTTTTTGGGAAATTTGTTTCCGTTTTCTCCCAAATGTAGGTGTTGCGTGAATAAATACTATATCTTTTACTACACACATACCGTATTTTGTAAACCGCATACATATATCAAACATTGTGTATATGCGATAATATTGACATCTAATTTCACGCTATATTGATATTTTCCCACAGCAATCAATAGAATAATCAATGACTATGAATGACAGCAGATTAGGGCGGTACTAATGGGGGTTTGGCGCAAATCTGATTGGTTTGCTTGTAATCAATTCACCGGAAGTTGTAATGATTATTGCTAATCCCATTCATAAATATTACAAGTGGTATTTTGTGAATGAAATGTAACATTACAACTTCATAACGCAAGGACGAAAACATGAAAATGAATTTTATCAACATTTATACATTTTGTAAAAATATTGAAAGCAATTTTTCAACAACAACAGACAGAATTATATTGATTGATACCAGATCTTATTTAGCTTATAATCAGGATCACATCTTAGGTGCTTGTAATGTGTATTGCCCCCCTATCCTGAAAAGAAGAGTAAAAAATGGAGGAACAATTCGACTAGAATCTATGCTTGGTTGTGAAATACAGAATAAATTAAAAAGTGGACAAATTGACACAATTTACATGTACGATGATGGCACCTACTCGGAAAAGGAGGATGAAATGTCCGATTTGTATATTGTGTGGACTTCTATGTGTAAACTTATCGACAGTAAACGATGTTTCGTATTGCAAAGTAAGTATACCAAAACTATTTAATAAAAAATGTTTTTCGCTAATGTTGTAGGTATTAATCCCCCCTTTCCAAGACGCTTTTAGTGCATTTAGTTACATTTAAGAATTTTTGCTATTGCATGAACTGTGTAAGCGAAAGCATAGGCATACTTGTAAAATATGTACATTATTCTTTGACCTCGCTATTAACAAAGGTAAGCAATATATATAAATAAAGATAAAACGCATTCCCCGAAATGCATAGATTTCATTAATCCCTTTTGAATTTTTTGCTATGTTTTTGGTGGACTATACCAGAGACATATAATAACATATATGACTATACGTTGTCCCATATCATGTTAAGAGTTTTGCTTCAACACCAGGTGTCATTGTTCCGAATACATCTTCCCGGTTTTCCCACGGGATGTATTTCCAAGTTTGCCCGGAAATAGATTCATTCTACCCACTATAATTACAAGACCCTCGTGACAGTCGTTTAATCTGCGATACCCTTAATTATTCACCGGAAATCATTAATCGTTATCTCTTATTATTTAATTAAATAGTTATTAACAGTTGACACGTTGAATCAAATGTGCGGATGTTAAGATTTTTTTAGTAATAATTCAAACACATTTGATGGATAGTTCGCTTTCTTAGTTCCCACAATATCAGTCAAAATCGACATCAGCAAATATTATGTGCAAATTAATTTACAAAGGCATATTCTGCAAACAGAACGATTTTTATCAATTTTCTTTATCTATGAAAATAATTTACACGTGGTTAATATTAAAAAATATAGCGATAATTTAATTTAACATTGTTTTAAAAAATGATTTCTTTAAATTTTTTTTTTTATTTCTCATTGAGTCACATCTTTTGATTTAATCTTTTTTTTAACTTAAACCAGAGACATATATATATCTCAAACCAGTTCATTCGTTTTCATATTTGTTAATATGGTGGCATCTCATATTTTCCAAAATTTTTATTTGAAAAATAAGTAAAAAAAAAAAATAATACGAAAAAGGTTGTCGAATTATAATTCCACATATATGGTTTTAGATGTAAATGATACATGTAAATTTAGATCATCCAAACGACTGTTTCATTTGGTTTATTTTTCAACCATTTTCCCGTATTTTTATTTATAGACATTTATAACTGCATTCTCAAACGCAGGTGAGATTTGCATTCAAACCATTTCATCAAGCGACGGCTGGATTATTAGAGATGTGATGTAACTTGTATCTGGGACTAATATAACATATATTATCATAGCATATGTTCTTGTATTATTAATAAAGGTACATAACTGTCATTACAAGTAATGGACTTCTGGTATTACTCAACAGCCAGTCACTTTTCACAGTCCCAATTACTCATTATTTACTCATCATTAATGTGAATGCGTATTCATTCACATTCTTTTCTTTTTAATATTAAAATCTAAGGATTGGATATAAAAAATTAATACAGTAATACATACGTAAAAAGAAGTTTTAAATATAATAAAATATTAGCAATCAAATACAAAAAATAAAAAAGGGACTTCAAAAATCTTTTATACTATTAAATAAGCTACGTTTTCTTGCAGTATTTTGTTTGAATTACACACACATTCAGTTTGAGCATTTTCAAATCAGATTTCGAAAATAAGTTTCTCCAGGGATTGTATAGTCTGGTTTCTCACAATCTGTAATTCTTTACACCCAGACATGAACTACCGGTATTAGGTCCTCACGCAAGGATATAGAGATGCTGAAAAGCGCAGAAAAGACTTTAGTGAATTATTAGAAAACTATAAACATGATAAATAACGCAATTCCTACTCCCGGCCAAAATGTTGGAAATTTAGTAAACATATATTCGTATGCATATATGTTTACTATTATAATTAGTGAGAAAGGTGAATGTGTGTGTATGTATGGGTGGACGAATGTGTCTGTGTGTGAAAGTATACATGATTTTGTTATGCCCGAAAGGGCCCTGTGATTAGGCCAATAAAGAATTTGTAATTTTGTAATTTGTAATTTTATGCACTTTCATAATTTTATGTTCATCTGTCATTGAACAGTTTCTATATTTACATTTTATTTATATTGGTTTACAATTAAATCCGAAAAGTTTTACACCACGTTTACCGGACATTCTGTCAATATTTGGTGTTCCGACGGCCTGCTTCGTCTCCACTATATTTGCCTAGTACATGTTAAGGTCTGTTAAGAAGATTGGCTTCTCAATTTGAAAAAAAAGGATTTCAAATAAATGTGATTTTTGTTAGAAAATAGAAAAAGTCGTAGTTTAATGAAAAAAGATGGATTTGCGATCATGTTTTTTTTATATAAGTGATTAAAAATTTGGCGGGAAACTGAAGTGTCAAAGAAAAAAGGATTTATTGAAATTTCAACAATATGCTCATAAAATTTTATAAAGTCAATTGGCAAATTTATTTTATGCCATTAAATAGATAAACCAGAGGATTCCAAAATTCTGACAGAAATACAATAAAGGGCTACGCCGAGCATAGCATGATACGACCAGCATGTCGACCACTGAAATTTGAACAAGTGTAATTTAAAAGTGAATATGGACACAGCAAAGAGCTTGACACAGTAACTAGATGAACGCAATAAGGAGCTTGACATAGTAATTAGCTGGACACAAACTAGAGAACATAAAAATAAGCCTTTTGATCCCTGAAAGCTATGAAACTGTATGAGTTACGCTAAATATGAAGAAAAAAATCCCATGGAAATCCAATCAAAAATAATTATTTTACATATTTTCAAAAATTGCAATTTCGACCTATTTGACCAAAATTATAGTTTGGGAACCACAAGAATACCATAAGCTTACAACGAGAAGAATCTAAAGAAAAAAGCCCATCGAAATCAAATTAAAAAGAAAGATTTTACATATTTTGAAAAATTGCAATTTCTGCCCTTTTGACCCCTTATAGCTCGGAAAGCATAAAAGCTAGAAAAAAATCCGTTGGCATTTTGTTGAAAGCTATATACTATATATATAACTATAGGAATCTAAAGAAATAAATCCTAACAAAATCCAGATGATGAAAAATAAAAATATTAGGTAATAGGGTACCCTATGCATATTTGCAATTTTGGCCCCGTTTGACCCCTTATAGCTCAAAAACGGAACAAGTAATGAGAAATCTAATAAATACACACATGATTATTTTTCATAAGGAATCCATTGAAAAAAAACTGCATCAAAATCCGACAAGAAATAAAAAAAAAAAAAATACAATTTTTGAGATCCCCCCTTTTGGGCCCATTTATCTCATAAGAAATCCGTTGACATACTACTGATTGGAAATTTTCTCATGAGCACACTGAAAGAAACCTAATCAAAATCTGATTAATGATAAAAAATTCTACGGCCAAATATGTGAGAACACCCGATTTTTCCCTTTTTGGTCCTTTTTTTTAAAAACGAGAGGGGCCAAAATGACCAAAACCCCCAGCCTTCCTTTTGTGCCAAGGAACATTGTGTAAAAATTCCATAAGGATTGATCAACTTGAACTTAAGTTATTGACAAAAAACTGACAAAAGTGTCTACAGACAACGACGCCGACGACGACAACGACGACAGCACCATAATAAATGATAGTATAAAAGAAAATATTTTTATATCAGATGATTTTTAAGATTCAATAATCAGTACAAAATCACTTAAGATTAATTCAACTAGATCTGTTTGAACATAAAACACCTACTTTGAAGTCTTAAATATTTGTGGTTGTCCACATCCAAGAAAGATAACTCTTACAAAGTGATAAATTAAGGAGTGCAAACCTTGATATTACCTTATTCGGGTGTATAAAATAAGCCTCTGTTAAGCCATTTCGACAACTTACGGTCGGTTAGATCAAACCAAACACCAATAGGAACAATAACGAACAAGTTCTTGGACGGACAGCCAAAATCAGCTAAGGAAGGAGCTTTGCATGAGGAAGATGCTTTCCATTTTTTTTTTAAATTAATTACTTAATATCATGCTATCATGGGAACTTTCCGTATATATGCACATAATTTGCAAACAAGACCAATGACACAAAATATGCATTTTGATGAAAGTACCATGCATTTACCTATTTTGTTTATATTCCTAATGAAACATATTATTTCATTTAATTTTCCACCTCATTGATTTAGAATGTTGAAACCTGTCAGGAAATTTGAACAATAATGCTTGAAACCGAACCCCCTTCAACTGTGTTTAAAGATGTAAAAACAAACGACTATGCAACGGGTGAACCTTTTACAACGGGGTTGATAAATATATTTATGAGCAAGAAATTCTTGATACATTTGAATATTAAAATATCAGAACATCATCAGATCATAAGAAGCATTAAAAAATATATTTCTGATATTGTATATTTATTGAAAATCAACATCTTAATATGCCGAAACCTTCAGCTTTAGTATTAAATATCCGCCCACACTAGCCATCTGCTATCATCGATTTCTCCCAAGGACGGCCTGGAACTGATGCTGGCTTTGATTATCCGTCAATACATTGACAATCAAATAATTACTTTTTGTAGGGAAAAACCTATCCTTAATGAATGAAAAACTGGCCGGAGCGTGGGAAATTCAGATCGATATACATGATTAAATCGTAGCTTGATCGATCTCCGTAAGAATGGCACAATTCCAAATAGTAAGGTTGATGACAGGAAATTAATTGACAAAATTCCAAATGCAAGCAAGATCATATAGACTGTAATTTGTGGTGAACCGCCAATTCACGACAATCCTAGCAATCATAACACGATTTTATATTGTTTACAAAAACAATCGTGATGAAATGACTGAATCCCCGTGGGTTATTTATTTATTATGAGTTTTATGACCTACAGACAAAGGATTAATAGAAACATCAAAAGATTTACTTCCTCCATAGATTTGCACTGATTAATTAATTTACTTGTTCAATATTGCACATTTATATCCCTTAGGGTAACTGTCGTAACGCCAGATACCGACCTATATGTCTGAAATGCAAAGGGAAATAGATATATTTTCAAATTGTTTTGTTTCAGGCAGCTTTGAAGAATTCCAGAAATCATATCCCCATTTATGTCAAAATTGTATTGCTAGTAATCTTCCAAATGACATTGCCACAGAAATGGACAAATCATGCCGAAAATCTTTATACAGAACAGATTCAACACAGGTAATTGCAGTTCCAATCAAGGAAATATTTTATTTTCTCCATTTCATATTTATTATATTCACACGTACATTTCTATCTCCTTTTAAGGTCCCCACTTCACCCAAGTTATGTTCTAAAAACTTCTAACGTTATGGTTATATCATATTCAGGTCCCCGTTTCATAAGGTCCCCACTTCATCCAAGTCATGTGCTAATACTTCTAACAATTATGTTCATTTCATATTCGAGTCTCCCCACTTCATCTTATCTTGAATCACTGTGGTCTGTCCTAAATATTCTAGTCTGTTATAGATAACTTCAGAATGTCTGAATTGACTAGTATGAATCTGAGGTCACTAGGTCAAGGACAGACATACATGTAATAACAGAAAGAGAAACGTTTACAGAGTTTACAGAGATGTATGTCAGTTCCATGGCATGACTAAATGGATTTAATAAACATGATAAAAATTGTATAGATCAAGGCTTTGGGTGAAGACCTATATTGAGATCAGTATGTCAAAGGTCACGTGTATTTACTGAAATATAAAATTTGAGCTGATATTGGTTTCCACAGCAATAATTTTAGGACCCTTTATGGATTTCAATGACATAGGTAAAGGTCCTGAGGTAATGTAAGGAAGACATCCTTATTGATTTTTGGGTAAATACATAAATGTCAAGGTCACATGTTCTTACAAAATTATTTTCCACTTTTTAATTTCATGAAGGTTTTGCGGGTATAGAAGAAACCATATTAAATTTTGGGTCAAGACTAACAAAGTTCACAAGTTATTGCTGTGGTCAAGCAAGTGGCAAAACTTTTCAATTTGCCGACATTAGAAGTTAAACTCCCACGCTCTCAACCTTTCACTGACCATGGAGGTATCAACATAGATATTTATACCTCCATGCACTGACTAAGCGACGTACAAAGACCACATTGGAGTGAATGTACATGTGACAAAAACGCACAAGATACATAGAAAACTCCAGTTTATCAAGGACAGGGCTTTTATTCCTGGCTACATCTTGATGTCGCCACGATGTCGCCCGAGGGTCTTCAACTAGAGGTGAACAATATTCACCCCCTCCCACCTCAGCATAGTATATTTTCGGGTCCCAACTTTTCAACTTTATTTTGTAATGATTTTCAATTTCTCACATCATTAGGACCGGTCTTGACAACTTTTGCTCATTATTTGAAGATTTGTGCATTGATTATTTTTAACAAGGTGCATTTACGTGTGTCGTGTAAATATTTGTTCTTCTATAAATAGTCTACATTTATTCATTTAGTACAAGCCAAATAGCATATCAGTTTTAAATTAAATAAATATTAGATGTTGAAATGACAATCTAAAGAACTTCACTTTCTTGCAATTTGGGTATTTTGGGGGGGGGGGGGGCTTTATCGGATGTCGGGATTAAAAGTTTTTAAGCTCGGGATTTTTATGATTTAACCCCGGGATTTCAGGAAATAATTTCACCAGGAATAAGGATTTCATTGGTCGCCTACAATGGTCAAAAATTATAATCACATGTTCTAACAAAATATTGTTTTAATAAATTAATTGTTTTTCTATTTTAGTCTGAACCCATAGAGCTGAAAGAGTATTTATATATNGGGGGGGCTTTATCGGATGTCGGGATTAAAAGTTTTTAAGCTCGGGATTTTTATGATTTAACCCCGGGAATTTCAGGAAATAATTTCACCAGGAATAAGGATTTCATTGGTCGCCTACAATGGTCAAAAATTATAATCATATGTTCTAACAAAATATTGTTTTAATAAGTTAATTGTTTTTCTATTTTAGTCTGAACCCATAGAGCTGAAAGAGTATTTATATATTGGGAATTCAACTAATGCATCTAGTAAAGAAGAAATGGAAAAACTTGGGATTACAGCCATCTTAAATGTTTCCAACACATGTCAAAACCATTTCCATGGTGATTTTAGATACAAGACCATTGCTGTTGAAGACAATGGATATACAGATTTGTCCAAGTGGTTTAAGGAAGCCATTTTATTTATAGGTATATATCACCTTGTATATTTATTTTTAAAAATAAATTCCTTTGTTTAATTGATGATCAAAGCTTGATTCTGTATTTTCAGTAACAGTAAACAACAATGACAAATTAATGAAATAATTCAGCACTATGGAGAAAATGTACATGGGACAAAATCTCTACAAATTTATTAAGCAAATAGATTAACGCTTATTGTGATACACGCAAACACTCATATAAAATAGCAAGTTCAAGATGACCCCTAGCACCAGTTTGTCTCAATGATTTTAAACATGAGGCATCTACAATATACTATAAACCATCCTAAGAAGGGGGTTGGGGGTTGGAATTGAAGATTATTTTTTTGCTGGTTAAATAAAATTGTCGACAACATTCTATATATTTTGTTAGATATCACTGCTCTGTATGATGCACAAATGTTAACATCTGGCTTAGTTGTCGAATGAAATTCTTGCTTTTGCATTCAAAATAACAAATAATACTGAGTTAGTTGGAAATAAAAATCATTATCATAACAGAAACAATTGGTTTTTATATTATTTTTCTTCAGCTTCAACATTAAGCCTTGCACACTTGATTACAATTTATCTATACCACTGTATAAATGTTATCAACACTAAAAAGGCAATGAATCTATAAAAAAATAAATTATGAACACATCACTACAATAAATAGAAAATGTTATTCCACATAAAACTTTACAGTTCTGAACAAAGTATATGAAGTGATTTTCTTGGTACCATACTAATTTTGTTTAATATATTTTTTCAGACAATGAAAAGTATAGAGGTGGTAAAACAATGGTACACTGTCATGCTGGAATCAGTCGATCGGCCACCATCTGTATTGCATATATCATGTACAACGAAAGACTTGACCTTAATGCAGCATTTGAATTTGTCAAATCACGAAAGCAAGAAATTTCACCAAATCTTAGTTTTATGCAACAACTTGTAACTTTTGAGAAAGAAATTCTATGCAGAACACCAACTCCTATATCACCATGCAGATCTTATTCCGTACCGGCAGGATTTTCGTTCTTCAATATGGGAGGTATGTCACCTGTGCTGGTATCACCCCCTACGAGTTATACTTGAAAAAAAGGAAATGTACTCCTGGTAAATTATGGAATATAGGAAGAATGGTTTAGAAACCATGCCTGCAGATTACTTAAATGTCTGACAAAGTCACCATGTTTACGTTGGACTATCTACCATGTGTTCCCGATGGAAAACGAGAAAAAGATGGATGCAGAACATTCACATTAAAGTGAACAACATTGTAAAATGATTTTTTATAATTTGTAAGTTTTGTACCATCTTTTTGTAATTCTGAGAATCAGTGAAACATTGACAAGTCCAAACAATGTAGTTCGTGTACTGTAATTGACATTTTATATTAAATCAAAAGAAGGTTTTTACAGAACAAAGATAACACACTGAAAGAATTTTAGTAAACGGCTATAAATCATTTTTAAAAGTTTCTGACAAATCTGTTTAATAATGGTGATTTTTTTAACTGTTTACTAGTTTTCCTTGTAACATGATAAGCATAGTACCCTGAATATCTATATTTTTTACTCTTTAAAAAGGGTAAAACAGTGAAAATCAGTTGGTTTATTATATGCAAAAAAAAAAAAATGGATTATAATTTTCCTAAATGAGAGTTTTTTTCACTTTCACATATCAAAAATTCTCTATCTGTTCACAACTTCCTGATAAAAGCTGTATATATGTATTTATTTACCCGATATGTTTTTTGTTTTTTATTTCATAATACAATATCAAGTTTATTACAAAACATATGCACATTCATTTTAAAGTGTGTTCTCATAAAAAAAGACAATATATTGTGATAAACAAACTATTTTTCTTCATTTTAAAGTTTGATAATATAGTAAACAAGTTGTTATATCTGTGACAAACAATATGGTTACTTATATGTTATTCTAGAAAACTGTTAAATTTAAAAAATTTAAATGTCATATTCAGTACAAAATATCACTGGTATTTGGTATAACCGGTATATGTCATAGAACAAAGCTCTTGAAAATAAAGCTATTATTTATTATTTTTTTTTCAATGTTTTTTACAACCCAGTAATAGCTATTTGATTTAGCACAAGACATTGAAAACAATAAATTAATACAAATGTCAGTGAAATGTGTGGTTTAATTACTAAAAATTATTACATACGTCATGTTTTTTCATAAAAATATAAACATTGTAATTATTTTAAGTTAAAACAAACTGCAGTCACTAAAATATCCAACTGACGTCTACAAATCTACAATCATCAAAATATCCAACTGATGTCTACAACTTTAAATACTCTTTTATCACAGAACCAATTTGTAGCCATGAATTTAACTTTTAAGGATTCCCCATTAGGAACAATTTGCACATTGTTACAACATTTTTAGTACCGGTACATATCAAACATATCAGCATTTTGTCTTGATACCAGGTTGTCATGGAACAGCATTACTGTAAAAATTGTTTGTATGAAATCCACTATGACCATGTTATACTATGATGTTCTAGTCATTCCATTGTTGAATTAAAAATGTGAGAAATAACGTGTCTGTGTTATTGTATAATGTATTGGAGGGATAATCTGTGAAACAATCACTATTGTCATTAGAATCATTATGTAACCTTGACCTAAAATATCTTTTGTTCCAACTAAGTCTCAACAAGAGTTGTCAGAAGACAACATAGCTCGCCGGGGATTAGAGTAATCGCAAAGCACAATTAATTTGAAGGTTATACATTTTCGCGATAAATACTTTAAATGCGATAAAAGAAAGGCACATGTCAAACAGGAACTCCCTATCACTAAAAGAATAATTTCTATAAACAGGATTCATTTTTTTTAAACTGTCCCAGGGCAATGTCAAGGTCAAAATGTCTACAACTATGGTACTACCAGAAAGGAAGTCATGAATAAAATATAAACACACTATATTTAAACAACTAACTTCTAAAGCAAGGTTGAAGTTTTTTTAAAAATATTGCCCTAAGGACAAGGTCAAGGTCAAAATGTCTAAAAATATGGTGCCATCAGAAAGCTATATGTAATCATCATAGGTTGAAATTGAACACCTTACCACTAAATGTCAACATTCTAGAAAACTGTTATATTTTTAAAAAAAAATTGCCCTCAGGGCAAGGTCAGGGTCATAATGTCTACAAATATGGCACCATTAGAAGCTCTCATCACAAGAAAGTCACATACTAAATATGAACATCCTACCACTAAACAACCAAATTCTATAAGCAAGGTTAAAGTTTTTCAAAAATTGCCCCAGTGAAAGGTCAAGGTCAAAATGTCTACAAATATGGTGCCATCAAAAAGCTCTCAACATAAGGAAGTTACATATCAAATATGAATACAATAACACTAAAAGCCTATCTTCTAGAGGCAAGGTTAAAGTTTTTCAAAAATTGCCCTCAGGGAAAGGTCAAGGTCAAAATGTCTACAAATACGTTACCATTAGAAAGCTCTCATTATAAGGAAGTCACATACCAAATATGAACACCCTACCACTAAAAGCCTACCTTCTTGAGGCAAGGTTAAAGATTTTCAAAAATTACCCTCAGGGAAAGGTCAAGGTCAAAATGTCTACAAATATGGTACCGCTAGAAAGCTCTCATCATAAGGGAGTCACATACCAAATAAGAACACCATACCACTAAAAGCCTACCTTCTAGAGGCAAGGTTAAAGTTTTTCGAAAATTGCCCTCAAGGAAAGGTCAAGGTCAAAATGTCTACAAAGCAAGAGGCTCTCAAGAGCCTGTATTGCTCACCTGGACCATGGCTGACATAGATAAAAGGAAAAACAAAACATAAAATTTAGCAGAATACTTTTTTTTCTAAAATTACAGTATTCTTATTTGGTTTCCATGGCAACTGAAAGATCCACCATCCATTACAACCCATAACATACACCATTAAAAAAAAATTTGGGCAGGGGTTTCCCTTATAATCAAAGTAATACATATTGCTGAAATTAAAACATTCAGACCACATTTCAAATAAAAATTCAAAAATTATACTGAGGTTTCCCTTAAAATCAATAGGTCCAATGTAAAAACTATGTTCCAGATGGTGGCCATCTTGGATGAGTTACGAACCTACCAGATACATTTTTGGATGGGATCACTTAAGAACAATTGTGGCTTTAGTTTGGTTACAATTGAACTAGTAGTTTCTGAGAAGAAGATCTTTGAATGTACTTTCTAAAGGGTCCAATGTTAAAA
>MJUU01005825.1:47146-59646 GCA_002080025.1 Modiolus philippinarum
ATAGCCATTATGCCAAGAAACCACATACTGAAATTTGAAGATGATCTGTCCACTAGAAACAAAGTTATGCTTGCCGCAGACGCCGACGCCATACCATAATACGACCGCAAAATTGCGGTCGTATAAAAATTGACATCATGGGGCCTCTTGTTTGCACCAAGACCAAAATCAAAAATCCGAAAGCTTTTTGCGCATCTGCACACTATATGCAACAATTCTACAACAAAATTAAATCCCTAAATCCAAAAATGTAGGAGGAGTTTGAGTCACAAGAAAAGTGTGACGGACGGACGGACAGACGGACGGAAGGACGGAGGGTATAACATTATCCCCGAACTTTCTTCGAAAGTGCAGGGATAAATAGTCTTTTAAAGTTTCATGAAATTTTCCACGATTGGAATCCAGGATTTTGGAAATTTCACTATAGAAAATAATTATTCATACTGTAAGGAACAGAAAAAGATATGGTTGCTAGGTAGAATTCCCCAAAATAACAGATCTTTGAGAGTTTCAGGAAATTTACCAAAAAAAGAATCAAAGATTTTTGCAATTTGACTTTTGAAAATGACCACTAAAATGAAAGAAACTGAAAAAGATAGGGTTGCTAGGTAGAATTCCAAAAAATAATATGTCTTTGAGAGCTGTAGAAATTTTATCAAAATAAGAATCAAAGATTTTTGCAATTTGAATTTTGAAAATGATCCTTATAAATGTAAGGAACTGAAAAAGATAGGGTTGCTAGGTAGAATTCCAAAAATTAACAGGTCTTTGAGAGTTCCAGGTATGTAAACCAAAATTGGAATCAAAAACTTAGGCAATTTCATTTCCGTATTGTTTGTTTAATTCAAATTTATTAAAAAAGCATTGTTGCTAAGAAGAATTTCCAAAAATAGCTTTTCTTTGAGAGTTTCAGGAAATTTACCAAAGTTGGAACCATTTTATTTAATTCTTTAGTGTTCATAATTATGCTTGATACTAAAGCATTGTTAAAATTTGTAACTGAATGCAAAAATTTCAAAAATTATTGGTCTTTGAATTTTGGATCGCTATGTCTCGCTTTTGCAACTTTCGTCGCGGACGAGACAAAAATGGGGCAGGTGGGGATGAGAATCTATTAATTAATTTGATGTGGCCTAATATACCAAGCCTTTATCATGTTTTAATTCTAATTTTTTTCTGATGATTTAGTATTGTATAATACTAAATCATGCATCAAACTTCCATCCTATATTTGACCATCACTTGATCCATATATCAATTTCAATGTAAACCGTATCAATAAATAGGAGACTGAGCTGATTTTTTTAAGGCAATTAATGCTTAATCTGATTATCTGAAGAATTAATAGACATGGGCTTGGCTGTATTTTCTACTTGTCATAATACATGTCATTATTGATACTTAAATAAGCCAACAAAAAACTAAGACACAGTGATAAATCAGCATTAGGTGAGAGAATGAAAATAAGAGGATGCATGTCTCATGTGCTTGTCAGTTATACAAGTGTTAGGGAGTGACCATTGATTTTTATGTGGGCCTTGGAAAGAATTCTGAAAAATTTTCCTAGTTCAGATATTTGGTGAAAAAATGATCAGGACAGGGAAGGCTGAGATGTACTCTCAGATGTCCTGAGGGAATGCTATAGGTGTTACTAAGGGAATATACATAGAATCATTGCAGAATTCCAAATATAATATTTTACTGCTCCTGGATAATCAGCAATAAAATTGAAAAGTGTTCCCATCTTTTTCTCTTATTCTTTGCTTTTACTATATGCACTTAAGAATTCAATTGATTACCCATTTAAAAGTGTCTCCATGGTATTATTGTGCAATTTTTGTCCAATATTTTTTCATTTAGGTTTTATATATTTAGGGAGTTAACAATATAATTTTAAAATGTTTACAAAATTCCAAAGTATTATAAATATTTGTTTTTTATCACTTTTACAACATTTTTATTTTAAAAAGATGAACTAAAACACAGGAGCTGTTAATCTGTTTCTAATTTCAAAAGAAAACAGATATGAGGCAAGGGAGATAATTTGATAAAATATAGCACTGGAAAAATTAACTTAGAATTTATCTCTCTTATTTCAACCATGAAACCTAATTTCTTTTTTTATGCAAAGTAGAGTTATCCCCTGATCTGGTCATTTCTATGTAAACTCCTTACTTAAATTTTCAATTTCAGTTTTTGTGCTAAAAAGAAGAATGACCTTCAAATTTTATTTGATATTTTGACACATGAAACAATTATGTTTCAAAACAGAAAAATTCACAAAATTTCATAAAATCCTGCAGACACCTTAATAGCTCATACAGACATAGTGCTGTTTATTTTTACCTGTTTGGTAACATTTATTATATTATCATTATATTTTCCAGGAATACGTCCATCCTTTTATATACATGTCATGATTGATTTAAAAAAATCTACAATACATCATTTTATCTGCTGCGGTATAAAAAAGGATCAGATCAAAATAACACGGTTAATCACGGAAAAGAGAAATTCTTGATTAATTACTCTTTCTTCACAATACTTAATCAATATCTTGTACTTTTATAAGTATGAATCCCCCACCTCTCCCACTCCCAAACACAGGTGATACATCGCCATGGAAACAGGTGTTAATATAATCAATATTCATCAATAATTAACATCTTTAACAAAACACTTCAGGATAAGGAAGGAATCTCAAATTGTTTTGTCTTTTAATGGTTTTTAGTCAAAGACAACTGACAATTAAATTTAGTTCTGAAAATTGATTTGTCCAATACCAGTAATAAATCATTCATACAGAAACTGATTGGGGTTTTCCAATGTTAAAACAATGTCAGGTTTTATTAGCGTATCCTACTCATTTCAAAACATTTCCTGGAAAGTTCACCAAAAACATGCATTATAAAATCATCATTATTCATTTCAATTATAATGCAACATATAGTTACCGAAAAGACTATTAAAAATAATGAATCAAAATAGGGACAAAGTATGCAACTTTTATGTTCAAAGCAACAGGGCAATCTGTCATGAAGTTTCAGTAATCCAAGTAAAACTGGTAGCTCATGAAGCATTCCTGTCATATGCAATTGTATAATAATGTCAAAATATTCCAAGTCCCATAACTCCTGTTAAATGATCATGGAGACTTAAAATCCAGCAATATCTAAATGAAATCTTAGCAGCAGTTTCTGAGGAGTTGTTTATTGCAAACTTAGCAAAAATATGTTGTGTTTTACATATGTAATAAAGCCGGAAGTAAACTACTGATATAAGCATACCCACACTAATATTACCATATTAGTCTAACTGGGCTGATATGGCCATATTAAGTCTAGCCCAGGCTTATAAAGGGTTATCAGCCTGGGTATGTTTGATAACTTTTATTGGAAGTATGTTATAAACAGATTAAGACATGAACTTTTCCATATCAGCACGGTTATCATCCCTCGACCCATATCAGCCCTGGGCTGGCGTCTTGGGATGATAACCATGCTGATATGGAAAAGGCATGTATTGATCTCTGTATTAAATGTCCACATGGTCCAAGTCCTATAACTCCTACAAAAGTTGACAAATCCATATGACAGTGAAGACTGACCTAGTACATGTGAAGATGTAAACAATCCTGCAAATTTTGGACAAAATTGAAACAGCAGTTTCTGAGGCCTTGAACCTTGAAAAAGGAATGGTACAACTCACCATACTAAAGTCTCAGACCAAAAACAAAACAATACCACAATAACAAGCCAAGAAATCTTTAATTTAAATTTTATCAATCAACATATTGTTACACAGGAAGTTGCTATTCGATGGACCTGGAAAGGGGAAGCACGTCATTTCTCACCATACCAAATATCAAATCATTACTACATACACAAGAAGCGATATTTTGTATGAACATACATTTCACACATTTACCTGAATGTAAAACTATGATGCAAAAATTACAAATCAATGCATTATGTGAATGAGGTTGAGGCCAATTGACAAGTGACAGACTGGCATTTACTTACGAAGATATGTAAATCATGTAAATCCAATAAATATAATGGATCTATTTACTACAATCCTGAGAAAAGGACTTGGATGTGATGTTGCAATATATATGAAGTCCATCAAACAGGGTTCATACATATTTTCTGGAGAAAAATCAAGTACTTTTCAAGGACTTTTAAGGAATAATTTTTTTTTTTCAAAGGATCATATTTTCATGTGGAGGGCATTTTGTACACTTTTTGGATATATGCTTGTCTTTTCAGACTTGTGGTTACAACTTTCATGTTTTATTTCTCATCTTATTTCAAATTATGAATTCTATTTTTTTCATGTACATCTTTCTAGGAACTATTTTCCTTTTTGATGAAATTGTAGTTTTCAAGAGCTTTAAAAGGATCTTTTCCAAATTTCAAGTCGTTGATTTCAATCTTTCATTTTCGAGTACTTTGAAGAATATCAGGACCTGGTCAACATTAAGGTCAAAAAGTCAAATATTTTGGACAAACTGAAAGATCTTGGTACAAAGAATTAACATACGAAATATGAAATTATTTCACTTACCATTCAAAAGATATACTCAAAAATAGTACCAGTAATGGTGCATTACATGATACCCCGCCATGTTTAAAAAAATTTCAAAGCTTTAAGGGCATAACTCCAGAACTTTTTGGATCTCTGAGCCCATAGTCGAACTTGACCAAAGTTTTGTGGTTAACAACTTCAAACCAAGTTTGAAGACAATATGTTATTTCATTCACAAGTTATCATTAGGAAACCCTAAAAAAAAATTCCAAGTTTCATGGGGCATAACTCCAGAATCCCTTGAACCTCTGAGCCAAAAGTCATTCTTGGCATGAGTTTTGTAATATACAATTTACATGCCATGTGTGAAGACAGTTTATTATTTTGTTTACAAGTCATCAGTCGGACACCCTGAAATTCACAAAATTTCAAAGATGCAAGCTGCATAACTCCAGACCCCTTGGACCATCAAACCCAAAATCACCCTTGAGCTGAGTTTTATGGTAAACAACTTACATATACCAAGTTTGAAGACTGCACCTTATTTCATTATAAAGTTATCAATCACAAACCCTAAAATTCATCAAATTTCAAAGTTTCAAGAGGCATAACTCCAGAACCCCTTGGACCTTCCAACCCAAATTCAAATTTGGGCTGAGTTTTATAGCATACAACTTACATACCAACTTTGAAGACTGTATGTCATTTCATTCACAAATTGTCAGTCGGACGACAGAAGGACAGACAGACACACGACAGAGGGTATCACATAATACCTTGCCACTTATAAGTACTTTACAGAACTAGAAAAACTGTGAGCCAACCTCACTTATATATACTCCCAGCTCCGTTTGATTCCAGAAACTAGAGGCTCAGAGACTGAGCCTGTATCGCTCACCTGACAAAATGCTTCTATGCCATGCATGACCAAAAATGATGTTTTTACCAATGGGGTCTAATGTTTAACTATGTTCTCCATTATCGCCCGTATTTTTTGTCTGATCCTATTGAAATGAGTAATTTTTGCAAAGGACCTTATATTTTAAATGTGGAAATTTTCGCTTATTTTGCATTTGGGAATATTACGTGAATATTACTCCCACCCAAAAACTTTTAATAACAAACGCCTTACTATCAAAATTTGAAGATTCGAAAATTTGAAGATCTGCGAATATTATAACCAAGCGAAAGGTTTGGATATGACATTTCGTAAAATTAACTCCCTACGAAAATAACCATGTTTACAGTATACATTTAGTTAAATTTGCTTGAATATTTTCAGAGAAGATGATGAAAAGGATGGTTTTTAATACCGGGCTCCATTGTTAAACTATGTTCTGCAATGGAGGCCATCTTTTTTATCGGATAAAATAAAATGAGCAATTTTTGTTACGTACCGTCCATTCACCATTCTTGTAAAGTTTTGTTGAATTTGCTTCAGGGGTTTAAGAGGAGAAGATTTAATGTGATTTTCCCATAGGGTCCATTGTTAAACTATGTTTTGTGTTGGTGGCCATGTTTTCTATATAATTGTAACAAAATGAGCTATCTTTGTTAAGGACCTTCCATACATCATTCATGTAAAGTTTGGTTGAATTTGCTTAAGGTAGCACAACAGTCTTTGGAAGAATATTGTCAGCCCCCAACTTTGAATGACTATAACTTTCTTATTTGTAAAGATACAATAACAAATGAGGTATAAAACGAAAGGAAAATGACAAAATTATCTTTTGATGCTCATTTAAAGAGTATCCCTTTTAAGTTTTAATGTCAAAATTTCCATATTTGGCGAAAATTTGAGTTTTTGATATAATATTTTTAAAATGAAAATAACTTTCACATCTTTACAGATAGCTGAATTCTGTTTGTTTTATCTGAAAAAAAAACATTTAAATGCAACAAAACCATGTCTCAGATTTTTGATATAGGGTCTGGTTTGAAAATGAATTAATTTCAAATTTTGAAAAAAAGCAAAATTTCTTTGAGTTAAAATTTAAAATTAATTCATTTTTAAACCAGACCCTATGTCAAATATCTGAGATACGGTTTTGTTGCATTTAAATGGTTCATTCAGATAAAACAAAATGTGGAAGTTATTTTCATTTAAAAAATACCGGTATTATATCAACAACTCAAATTTTCGCCAAATATGGAAATTTTTACATTAATACATAAAAGGAATACTCTTGAAATTAGCATGAAGAGTCAATTTAATCATTTACATTTTATGTGATACTTCATCTGTCTTTGTATCTTTACTAATAACAAGGTTACAGGCTTTCAAAGTCATGGACTGACAATTTTCTTCAGAAGACTGTTGTGCTACCTTAAGCCGCTTCAGAGGAGAAGATGAGAAATTAATGTGATTTTTCCCATAGGGTTCAATGATAAACCATTTTTCATCGGATCGGAACAAAATGAGCAATCTTTGTTAAGGACCTTAAGTACATCATTCCTGTACAGTTTGGTTGACTTTGCTTCAGTGGTTTCAGAGGAGAAGATGAAAATATGGTCCAATGTTAACTATGTTCTGTGCTAGTGGCCATGTTTTTATTGGATCGGTATGAAATGAGCAATCTTTGTTAAGGACCTTTAGAAAATTATTCCTGTGAAGTTTGGTTGAATTTGCTTCAGTGGTTTCAGAGGAGAAGATGAAAATGTGATTTTCCCATAGGGTCAAATGTTAAACGATCTTCCGTGCTGGCGGCCATGTTTTTTTTATCAGATCTGGAAGAAAATAGCAATCTCTGTTAAGGACCTTTAGTACCTCATTCCTGTAAAGTTTGGTTGACTTTGCTTCAGTTGTTTCAGAGCAGAAAATTAAAATGTGATTTTCCAAGAGGGTCCAATGTTTAACTATGTTCCGTGCAGGCAGCCATGTTTTTTATCAGATCGGAACAAAATGAGCAATCTTTGTTAAGGACCTTCAGTATATCATTCCTGTAAAGTTTGGTTGAATTTGCTTCAGCCATTTCAGAGGAGAAGATAAAATTGTGATTTTTCCCATAAGGTCCAACGTTAAACTCAAGTTCTGTGCTGACGGCCATGTTTTTTGTTGGATTGGAACGAAATGAGCAATCTTTTTAAAGGACCTTCCATACATCATTCCTGTAAAGTTTGGTTGTATTTGCTTCAGTGGCTTCAGAGGAGAAGATGAAAATGTGAAAAGTTTAACAGACAACGGACGCCAAGTGATGGCAATAGTTCACACTGACCCAATGGGTCAGGTGAGCTAAGAAAAAATCCAGAAAAAAATTTAAAAATCAAGTTAAATTAAAAATTAATTCTGCACATGGCAATATGCAAAGAACATTTTGTGCAAATTTCACCAAGTGTATACCCCTATGGCAGACAGACGAACGAAAGGATAGACACCATGATCACTACATAATGCCCCCTAAAGTGGAAGGGTATATAATAAATGTTCACATTGCACAATTAACTACAAACAGATGAAGGACCATGAATGCAAAGTGATGGCAAAAGCTCACTCTTGCTAAAACCAGGTGAGATAATAGTTTGAAGACTTATGGTCCTGTGAGATTTATCTTAGGACAATTAACCAAGGTTAAAAGAAAACAAAAAGTTTGACTTACGGTCCTGGTGAGGTTGTTGCATCAGATTTCAGAGCTTTCTTGATGTATTTAGGTCCTAGTGAGCTAAAGGAGGCTTCTAATGTCTCCACGTCAACACCAGTAACAATATCTGTAACAGGAGGAAGGTCGGCACTTGTTCTGTTGTGGTGTTAAGGTTCTGTACAATGACTTTTGGAAATATTTATAAACCAGTATTCTAGAACTCTACAAGTGTCAAAATATTTACCAGGTAAGTAAAAAGGAATTAGAAACTAAACAAATCTGGAAAATAACCCCATAATATGGCTTAGATATACAAAGCTTGTGATCTTTTGACTTGCTGAGATATAAGTTCTAAAAATGTGTTTCCACAAACTCATCAATACACAAGATTGGAAACTGTATATCCCCTTATAGTAATGGATATTGGGAGTATAATCAAGTTTTATGTATTGTTGTCCATAAACTGGCAGACACAACATGTAATGGCATAAGAAAAATTAATATCCACATAAAGTTTTTGTCCAGCCTTCAAGGATAGTCGGAAAGTATGGTGATTCCTGCGGCAGTGCAGCATCCACAATTGTCTAAGATTTTTTTTGGGTCTGTTTAACATCAACCACCTGTGATGGCCTTTTTATATTGGCTTGAAATTTTGCAGCAACCTGATATTTTGACATGCAGTTGCATCCTGAGGATTATACACATGCAGATGGTGACCATGACCCCTCTATCATGCTTGAACAATCATATGAAGATTTAAGCAAGCAGGTAGTGCACACAAATTAAGAAAAAACAAGAAGGGAAACTGGGAATGTCTCGAAGAGACAACGACCCAAAGGGGAGTAATAACGACTCAAAGCCACCATAAGATCTTCAATGAATGGTGAGGAAACACATTTTGTTATCATTGCTGCTGCTGAAGATCAATGTGCAGATTCATGCGATGCATGGGTAAGGCAAGACATATTACGTGTCAACAGTCTATTTTCTCTCTAATTAATATTGTTCCCTGGGATATTCAGCTGTTTCTTTTGGATTCACTCATTCCAAGGTAAAATTTCCCAAATCAGTGATGGTAAGGTATCAATATTTAGCTTTTATTTCTCAACCATTTTTTATGGTGTTTTTAAAGCCATTTCTTATTTAATTTTGACAAGAGCAATGCTTTGTTTATAGTTTAGTTATCCTATTAAATTTTCTGAATAAAAATTCTAACTTCCCAATTTCCAGAAAATCAAAAATTATTTTCCCAACAAGATAGAAAAGACTGTAAACATGAACATTTTGGAGAGGTGTCATTTTTGTGATTTTGTAGGACAAACATTTCATGACAGGATAATTTTGGCCGCCAAAGTTTTTAAAATTTGATCATGCCTTTGCTTTTACATATAGTATTTCAATCCAAACTATTCTCATGGGGGAATTTTTGGGATTTTTCTTGACTGTGAATGTAGGGAAAATTACCTCAATGCAAAAGTTACATGTTTACAACAAGTCCATCAACCCTGTCTTTTAAAAATCAAAAAGGATACTGTTGAGCTTTCTTCTGATCAAATTGAGAATAAGCTGATATCAACTCGGCTAATATACGAGGATCTTTAGGGTTAGATCTGAAAAGACAAAAATCAGTTGTTGTTAGACAAATGAATTTTTATGGTGGGAGATTATTCCTGGTAGAAAACAAATTTGGTGGGAAATTATTCCTGTTAAAGACACATGTATTTTTATGGTAGGAAATTATTCCTGGTAAGACAAACAAATTACAAACATTACAAACTACTACAGAAATGTAAATGTTTCAGTGACTGATTCTGAGATTATGTAAACTGGTGTTCTGCCATTTTTGCTAATTTAAGGTAGATAGACACTGTTGCGCTGCACAATTCAATCGCGCATTAGAAAAATAAAGAGTCAGATACAGGGTAGGTTTGATTTTTGGGCTGGAACAGTAGTGTGACAGCTTTTCCTTTGTGACGTCATAATTAAATGACAGATGAGAAACGTCATATTTTGTTTACTTTGCCGCCAATTAACTCCCTTTTCCCTTAAATAATGTTTAATCCAGAAACTTTGTAAAATATCTCTGTTAAAAGCATGGTGACATATATATTTTATTATCACTACCAATAAATTACATCATAAACTATCTGTTCACAAAAATACATCAAATTCTCATGGATAAAAAGTACATTTCTATTAAGCTAAAAATTGCCTTTCCATATTTTCCCCGTGCATTCTATGTAAATTTAGGTGAAAAATGGATAAAAATGAGCAAACTTTTATCTCAATTCTAGAAAAAGCAAGCATGGTGACCCATACTTTTTATAACAGATTTCACGTAAGTAGGATCGGTTCTTAAATTGTGCCAACTTACAACAAAATCTCATGGATATAAATATTGCTGTCTATCTACCTTAAATAGGAAGATTTATATATCATTTAATTAAATATAAATTCTTGATAGGATAATTTTTGAGTCTATGAGTAGTTTTATGACTTATATCCCTAACAAGTGAAATTATGAAGAATTTTTTATAGTTTAACCAAATAATCTGCCTAAATAAGATATATCTTGTTGTGTTATACATACTTTCTAAGTTGTTCAAGCATGACTGCTGCTTGTTGGGGATTCCCCATCTGTATCTGTAGTGTTGCATTGGCTCTCATCAATGTCAGCATGCTTGAAGACGAGGCCTGAAGAAAAGATCAAAGGTCAATTTGATTTAAGGAAACAATAAGAGGTGCTCATAGGCATGTATCACTCACCTGGACCAGAGCTCTCATCAATGTCAGCATGCTTGGAGAGGAGGCTTATAGAAAAGATCAAAGGTCAATTTGAATTAAGGAAACAACAAGAGGTGCTCATAGGCATGTACCACTCACCTGGACCAGAGCTCTCATCAATGTCAGCATGCTTGGAGAGGAGGCTTATAGAAAACATCAAAGGTCAATTTGAATTAAGGAAACAACAAGAGGCTCTCATAGGCATGTATCGCTCACCTGGACCACAGCTCTTATCAATGAAAGCATGCTTGGGGACGAATCCTGAAGTAAAGATCAAAGGTCAATTTGAACTAGACATCGGAGAGATGGCAGCCATCTCTGTGGGCCCCGCTGTAAAATATGTGCAAATTTAAGTGTGTGTGGACACAATACAGGTGTGGACACAGTATAAGTGTGGACACTTCACAAGTATGGACACCATCATATTATCAAGATATCAACAGAATGTAAGCAATAACCTGACCTTGAAGATAAAGGTCAAGGTCAAAGGTCACCAATCATGGTTCATGACACATCGTCTTGAAGTGATCTATCTACATGCAAAATATCAAAAGCCTATCTCAAAAGACAAAAAAGTTATACCCTGGACACGACTTGTCATCATAAAAGCAAAAATCTGACCTTGACGCTAAAGGTCAAGGTCAAAGGTCGCCAATCATTGCTCATGACACATCGTCTTGAAGTGTACTATCTACATGCAAAATATCAAAAGCCTATCTCAAAAGACAAAAAAAGTTATAGCCCGGACACCACTTGTCATTATAAAAGACTAAATCTGACCTTAACGACAAAGTTCAAGGTCAAAGGTCACCAATCATTGTTCATGACACATTGTCTTGAAGTGATCTATCTACATGCAAAATATCAAAAGCCTATCTCAAAAGACAAAAAAGTTATAGCCCGTTATATTTTGTTACGGACGGACGGACGGACAGACGGATAGACAGACGGACGGACAGAGTGATTACTATAGGGCGTCCGCCACATAGTGGCGGGGCCCTAATTAAGAAACAAGAGAAGGGGCAGTCGGAAACGACAGCTAATCCCCTCGCCCGTTTATTGAATGTTTGTCTAGTATTATAAGCACTCAAGGAAGTTGTACCATTCAAGATCTGGCTTGTTATTTAAAGCTGAGCCAGTCATGCAAGAAATGTAGTGACCTTATTTCAATCAGGAGCCTCATACCTAAAGCATATGCATCTAGTGATGAAAGATTATCTTCTATAAAGTGTAGTATCTAAAATTCAGACTGTAACACAAACTTTAACCTAAGTCATTCATGCATGAAATGTAGGTCAAAGTGACCTAATATTTATCTTGAGCTTTGTAACTTTACAAGATGCATCTGCATACAAACTATTATTCTTCTACCTAGTTGTAGTATCTAAAATCCAAGCTGTAACACAAACTTTAACCTAAGTCACTCATGCATGAAATGTGGGTCAAAGTGACCTAATTTTTCTCCGGAGCTTCGTAACTTTACAAGACCCATCTGCATACAAAATATAATTCCTCTACGAGTTGTAGTATCCCAGATCTGGACTCTTACAAAAACGTTAACCAAAGTCACTCATGCATGAAATGTAGGTCAAAGTGACCTAATTTTTATCT
>MJUU01005826.1:7522-19916 GCA_002080025.1 Modiolus philippinarum
ACGGAAAAATATTGTTGAGAGAAAATTTTAATATCGGGAGCTTTCAGAGGCATATCGGTAGACGTGAGACCGCCTGCCGAAATCGGTAGCCTCACGGTGAGACCGGGAGGGTTAACAACTCTGGTTACAACAGCGAAACTAGAATTTACTATGTATCCATTCATAAAAACTGCGCGCCACAGGAAATGTTTATGAATTAACCGAATCGTGAATTTCGAATGTCAGTTTAAGTGCTCTGAGATTAAAAAAGCAAAGTATCTCTTTAAAGATATTAAATAAATACAATAAACACATAAAACGATGTAGTTGATCATGAAATGGACACTGTATCGCCACATGAATGGATTATTTTTTGTGCCTTCGTATGAATAACTGGTAAGCCGTACGCGTTTTTAACGATAGTCTGGATCATTCCGATTCTTTTCATACAAAGTAGTCTCCTTAATGTAAGAGCTGGTTGAAACAGACTTTTTTCAAGATGGCTTTACCCGACAGCTAGAAGGCAGAGAACCTGCCTTAAAAATGCATATACTCCGCATTATACTTAACGGCCTGTTTTGTAGAAAAGTGCAAGTAGGAGCTGTGCGACGAACAGACGAACCGATGAGGAACTGCACGGTAGGCGGAATTTTCATGAAATCCCGCTTATGTATAATTAAAATCGTCAAAATGTTATATTCTTATTAAACATTATTTTAACGCAACATTATACAACCTGAACTTTTGACAGCGCTCACAGCTCTCCATATATATTCTCATCTATAAATAAAGGCGGTGTTGTATTTTTATAAATAGAAATAAATCTCTTCAATATATAAGCCAGTGAAATCGCATTTATTTATAGAAATTATTTTTGTTGTGTATTGATCGTCCGAGTAATCAGAAGGATTTTCCATACAAGACATGGCGACATCAATTACGATATCGGTGAGTTTTTTTTTTCTTTTATTTGAAACTGGTGTGTGAGTTGGAGGTTAACTATTAGAACGTTATTACGTAAGACTGAAATTACTGATGACCAAAATGTTACACTATCAAAACATTTACATCAACATGATTCATTATCATTATTAAAATAGACATGTAAGTAATATACATGTCGGATGTCCGGCATGGCTACACATGCAGGTAGTTGATCTGTTGATGTGTCTGAAACCCGGGGTCTGAAAAAGCGAAAATTACGACAAACATGTAACAGATGCTCATATGTAAAACAAAATATCTGTAACAACATTGACATAAATACAGTCATGACAGTATTATTAATATTCGACATGTATAAAATTAAAAAAAAAAGTATCTACAAATATTTTATCAAATCGGGCATTGAAACAAAAGCGAAAAATAAAGCAAATTCGTATTTTCATGTTTCGGGGAGGCCCATTTTACAATCTTTATTTCATGAGATTGAAGACAGGTTACCCACTGTTTTCGATGCCTGTAATGTTTTGATACAATGTTATTTTTGTCAAAGTATCAAAGCAATATTTCAGCGATCAAGTTACGTTATAGATGAACAATCATTTTGGATTGTGCCGGGGAAAGACTAAAAACGTTTGAACTACTGAGGGAAATGAGAACAAAGAAGGAGCACACCATTACGGATTTGAAATTTTTACTTGCAACTTGCTACACATGGCTTGCTGTGAAGTTTGCTTTTGAAACAGAATTGGTTTTTGCCTCGAAACCTTGCATCAAATCCAAGTTTCTTCCAAAGGTACGTTATGTATAGAAGATTGACAGGGACTTGCTCCCGGCCTTGAAAAAAACGTCTTTCTCCGAGATTAAGATTTGATAGTATACAAATATTTTTTCTAGGCCCAGAGCAAGTCCCTGTCAAAAATTTCGATATAAGCATTAGCTGCAATGCAATTAAGTGGTGAATCACTGTTACTGTAAATGTCATCCGAAGGAGCTGTAATTGTCTTCGCTTTCTGGTTTATTTATTTATTTTGTCTTGTTTTCGTTTTCACAGCATGAACGACCATCAGACACAACTATAGATAGAATACTAGCTACTATATATGGACAATGTATAGGTGATGCCATGGGACTTCTCACAGAATTCTTACCTAAGAAGGAAGCAAAGTTGGTAATGGAATTTAAAATAATGCAGTTTTAAGGGCACAAACTTACATAGTCATTAATTATTAATTTAGATTTCATTTGTTATTGAAGAAAAAATGTGAACACTATATAAATGAAAATTAGAAAATATGAATTCCATATTATAACTATGTTTGATGTATTTCATGAAGTAATAAAGAAACATAAGTTGTGACTTGTGGGCTAGGAAACACAAATTTAACTGTATGTTTTTATTATTTAGTATTATGGTAAAGTTGCCAAGGAACTGGAATACCACCACAAGGTTATTGTAAGTGATGGACATAGGATAAGATGGAAGGATGGCGACTGGACAGACGACAGTGACCAAATGATACTGATAATGAGATCACTGGTAGACTGTGAGGGCAAGGTAAAAACTTCAAAACATTCGCAATAAATTTGCAAACTATCAAAAGTAACAAATGGCAACGTTTCCGTAAATATGAAAATGAACAGTGTCAGCTCCTGGTCACTTCAGAGAGTAAGAGTTATTCTGTTGCCACTCCATCCAATAACTATTTTTCAGTCAAAAAGGTTTTCAGAAAAAAAAATATCAATCATTTTTAAAAGTAAGTTTAGGCATTGTAAGCTTTCCTTCTGTTGAAGTTTCTCGGGGGAAATGAAGAATAGGGAATATTATAGCATGACACTGTGAGACACCCCTGAGACTAGCCTTGTTTACAAAACCGTTACAATACTATAAAAATAAAACATAACAGGTACTAGGCAGTCATCCAGCGGTAAAACTTTTTGAACAAGGAAATTGGAAATTTTAAACAGAGCGAACCAAGATCAAACAATACGAAAGCTACGCCAAGGCAAAGTATGTAATCAATCTCAAAGATAGAACAATTAAGAGATAACAATATACTGAGGTTACTGTAAATTTAATTTCTGTGGATATTGGAAAAGGTTCGACAATCTACATTTTTGTCAAACTCTCAATTGTCTGATCTTAAAATTAGATTTAGTTTCCCACATTTAATTTATGAAAGACATAAATTGTCAAAATATCTTAGTTGCTGTTTATTCCTTGATCGATGCCTCTTTATGACTGTACCTACTGTTTATTTCAGGTGAACCCAGTCGATTTTGCCACGAAACTAAGAGGATGGATCAGTAAAGGATTTCCAGAATTGGGAGATTTTGCTGGAATGGGTCTAGGTAAAACGACAAAAGCAGTAACAACACATCCTGATTACCTTACAGACCCTCACAAGGCAAGTCTTGTAAATTGTATTACAAAACTTAGATAGAATAGCAACGACTTGAGTCATTGTATGCTTCAGAGAATTAAAGATTCAGGGGCATATAGTTTTTTTTTCAACTCTAGCTTATTATTTGTATGGGTGCCAAAATGACATTGCAGCATAAAACCAATTCTAGTATGATTTTATATATAGGAAATATAATTGTACTCTCCTGTGCCTAATTCAGCCTAATTTGGTTTGGTATATCTTTGTTTCCCAGTACAAACTTCCCGAAAGAAGGTATAAAGCATGTAGGGATCTATAATTTCTCAAATTTGGAGTAAATACACATGAGACAAAGTTTCTACAAATGCACGACAAAACAAAGCAATGGAACAACGCTTTTGTTGTTGTTCTTCATTTTGAAGTCGCCATGAAGCCTTCGGCAAAGTAGCTTTTTCATACCTTACAGCAAGTTCAAGACGACCCTTAGCACCGGTTTTAACGGAATTCATTGCTAGATGTCGAGCAATGCCACCCACTTCCACGTCAATTTACCCATGGATGCGGGATCGTCGACAAACAAAAATAAAATTAACTGGCAAAATATTCTTCCGATCGCTTTCGTCCATTGCCCGACAAAAAGACTAAAGGAAGACAATCACTACACTTAAACAAACACAGCGCACTCATCGAGTCAACGGTAAGAAAACTTTCATAATTAAATCATGAGATGAGGGCACAATAAACAGGTGGGCAAAAAAAAACAATTTGAAACTACAAAAAATAAAAAAATGCCAAAAATTGAAAGAATGATGGTGTATCCAAATGAGAAAATATCTCAAGAACAAGTACACCATAACTGAAATGTATATACAGCATACATCTCTCGCACGTGGAAACTTTTTACGAACTCCACACTGCAGGAGAGACACAGTCCAGTCTAAAATGAAGAATGAAGGGATATGGAGTAAATGTACATGAGACATAGTCTCTACAAATACATGGCAAAACAAAGCAATGGAACAACGCTTTTATTGTTGTTCTTTATCTTAAAGTCCTCATGATACTTTCTAAAACGAGCTTTGCTCATACCTCACAGTAAGTTCACACTATTTCACTTCACAAGTCTGCAGTTTCTGAACTATCTGACAAAAGAAACACTTTGTCAAGTTTTGGGATCGATCTTTTATAGTTAGTAGCTTTACCATCACGCATTATCCGTACTGATACCTTTAGGACCAGTCCATTAAATTCACTCGGAAATACTATTCCCAACGGCCACTGATTACAAGCTACATTATCATCGTTCAACAGTACTACATTGCCAAATTGAATATTACGTTCTTCAGAGGTCCATTTCTTTGTACGTTGAAGACTTTGTAAATATTGAGAGTCACACCGCTTGCAGAACTGGATTCGCTTGATCTTGCACTTGTTTCCAACTGGATTGTACACGTGTTGACAAGTGTTCGAGAGATCTTATGCCGTCCCAATCTATTTCACTATTGTTGACCTTTTGGGTAAGTAGAACGTACGAAGTTAGAATGGTAGGTTCCATCGGATCACTCGAAACAGACACCAATGAGCGACTGTTAACAATGCTACATATCTCCGCCATGAGAGTGGAAGGAACTTCCTGCGCCAGTTGCTTAACGTTCGAGGCCATTAACATATAAGGAGTCCAGTATTCTCTTAATTAATCCTATCATTCGCTATACCACCTAATTCATATGCGACGCATGGTGAGGACTAAAACTCCACACTATTCGTTTTTCTAATTGAAAGTCTGAAATTGAAGGATCTTGAACATTGATAGTTTGAATGGTTTGTATCAAGTTTTCCTCTGATCTGACCTAAATTCTATAATTGGCGCTCTTAACGAAACCAAACGACACAAAGCGTTAACGAATGAGGCTGAAGACATTTCTCCAAATACCTCAATGTGCATTGCACGTGTCGCAAGAACCCTGCTTAGATTGTGCTAGACCTCCACGGGTACGTCTGGAGTTTATGTTCCAAGATGCATGAAAACGGTGGCGGTAAAGTTATCCTTTCCGATGGAAGATCTGCCATCTTTGGCTGGCCTACTTTTTCTCGAAGTTTCTTACGCTGCATCCATTTTTATTAGTCTTTTACCTCCTGTTAGCCAAATTCCAACCTTCTGTTAGGTATGTGTCTACCTTGATGGTGAACGCTATTATGGAAATGCCTTACAATCAATGTTGCGATATGACTTTTCTTTTGCCCGGTACAATTATCGGGGTTTTCTCAAAAGTATATAATTTCGCTTTTTGTAGTCTGCTCCCACTCGCGAAATGGCATTACAATTGAGAATAGGCGAAAGATCAACAACGGTACTATTATTTGTTATCGGTTTGTCGCATTTAAGATTATCAGATTCTTTGTCATATTTTCTGCCTGAATCGCCTTTAGGTTTAAAGATGTAGATTCGTTCATAAAGTCTACTTTTGTTCTATTCTCAGACGTTCCATGTATCTCGTGATAGTATCTTGCAAGTCACTGTTTCAATACCACTTTAGCCTGTACTAATCTACTCAATGATGAAAATCGTTCGAATCTAGTTGTTCCTATTGAAGACAATATTATTGTCTTTTCTTTACCTGGACTAATGGTACTACTTCTTTGTCATCATCAGGTTCGATGATGTCGAGTGATTCGGACGAAAGTTCGTGAGAGTCTACGAACGTTGAAGGTCCCGAGAGCAAACATACTGCTTCATAATGCATTGTCCCACAATCAGCATGATTTGATTGTGTTGGTACAATATGACACTGTTGGTTTGTACCTTACAACTCTATTTACTGACATATACATAAAAATGACGGGTTTCGTTCTAGAGTATAAAAAAGAGTATGGTTCGGTAATAGTCTCAACTGCTTTTGAATAAAGCTGTTGCCAAAAAAATGAAACACAACTCTTACTTAGGTATCGAATTCCCATGATTAGAGACAAGTTTCGATTTACCTTTGTCAGACGAAGCCATATTTCGACTGATCTTTTTCAAAGACTCGGATATAAATTACTACCTAGAAAGATTCCTTTGAGGCATCAGCAAACACATGTAGGTCGCAATTTTCCTAATCAAACGACAACTCCGTGTTCGGTCGAGGAATTTCCATGTCCTGTAAATCCTTAAGCGACTACTCCATTCCTGCCACTTCGATAGTAATTCAGGTGGAAGGGGTCATCCAATTAGAGATAATTATCCTGGATCGATTATCCCAAGATGAGTCGACGTCAAGAACAACTGGCGCGGCTAAGCTGATAGGGTGAAAGATTCGATTAATTATTGAAAGTAAGCCTCTTTTCGTATACGGTTTCTCCTCGAACGAAAGTCTGAAAGTGAAAACATTTTTAATGACACCAAAAGAGAGTCATAAACTATTTTGCAAAAAAGTAGAGTCATGATCAATGTCCATTGCCTTTAATCCATCCGCGATGTCGTCAGGAGAAAAGCTATTCAACACTTCGCTTGTAATGCCTACTTGTGTTAGGCGTTCTTGTATCGATTTGATCATATTTACTATTTCTTCTTTGCTATCAGAAGATACAAGGGCATCATCAACGTACAAGATTTTTCGGATGAATTGACAAACTTCGTCACATTCATTGTCCTTGTCCTTGTCAAGCCAAGTGTCGCAACAGCTGATGACGGAGAGTTCCTGGAAATGTGTACCTTCATTCTAAACTCTTTTAGAGTCCTATCTACGTTATTGTCTTCAAACTGTAAGAAAACGAATCTTAAAAAGTCTCTGTGTTTTGGATGAACTTCTAGGTTAAAAAAATGCTCTTTGTCTGCGGTTGCTTCAAACTTTCCTTTACGAAACTTCAACAATACACTTACTTCAGTACTTCGGTGCTGATCCGAAAGCCGATTCTATTTGAAAACTTACAATATCTAAATTGTTGTAAATTTTGTTGAAAACTAAGGAGTATCTCCCTCACGCAAAGCTCTGCCCTTAGCAGATTTTGGCTTTACATTTAGATCATATTGGTTATTTGTTCTCTATCAGTTTTTACACATCTTTGAGTTAATGGTCTTCCAAACGTTCAGATTTTATCTGCACTGAAGAGACATAAGTTGTCGAAATGCGCATATGCAGAAATTAAATTCACAGTAACTTCGGTATTTAGTTATTTACTAAATTGTTTGACTAAGTCTAGTCCTTTGAGCCACCTGTCATTTAAGCAAATGATTTCCTGTCCAGCAGCTGAGTCAAAAACTACCCTGATTTTCGACGGTTTCTTTGCATTGTAAACCAAGAAAAAATGGTTTAATATCAGGCACTTCCTGTAAAGTTGCCGCATCCTCAGCGTGGCCATTTGCAAATTTTTTTTTCTTCAAAACGAGATTGTTTCACTGTGCGTCTTTTAATGTTTCATTTTAATCTCAGCTATTTGTCTAGCTTGAACGTAGTTGTTTGGTAATCTCTAACGGTCTTATTTGAACGGTAAAAGAACGCTCAACTTTCCACTTTCGTATTAATAAATTCCATATTTATAGTTGATAGAAATTCCCATTCTTCTTGGGATGGTCCCGTTGAATCGTTGAATGATTTGGTTTGACGAAACAAGTCCTACAGTGTCATTTACCTTGAAATTATATTCACAATGTTTAAAGTAAGATTCTCATCCGTTTTTTAATATTGCAGTTTTATTAACTGTTACTATCTGAGAAAATGTGAACTAGTCCCAAACAAGATTCGCCTATTGTAGTCCATTCTAGTCTGAGTTTCATGCTTTATGGCTCGTTATTTTTTCTGTCCTTTGATCCATGACATGGTGGTCTGGTATCATGTCGCGTCCTGTCAGAAGTAAGATTTCTAATTCAGGATCAATCCCTCTAAATCCTATAAATGAGTGTAGTACATGCATTGTCTTGCAACAGCTGTTGTTGCTATTCTATGTTTTGAGTTCGGAATCTTGTTGCATTCTAGCAGTGTAGGGCATTTCAACTGCACATCTCAATCCAGTGATTCAATAACATAGCCGCTAGCTAATCGTCCTGAACAAGCTGTCTTGCAGGAGCAAGATATTAGAGTGTAATCTGTAGAGTCGGAAGTTTCATTAAAATAATCAAAGAACTCACTTCTAGCCAGTGATCTTGCTTTGATCACCACTTCTAGCCAGTGATCTTGCTTTGATCACCTATTGTTACATAACGCTGTACGCATAAGTCTGGTTTGCCGACTGGATACACTTTAAGCAAGATTATTTTAGCACAAGAATTTCCTTTCAACTGAAGTCTATTTACCTTTTCACTACAGATTTGAGTGTACTATGTTCCCGGCCATGAACTTTATCAGTTTTTTCGTTATATGTGGAATGAAGTACTTTACTTTTCAGTACTGAACATCTCTATGATACATTCTCTTTGCATTCCTTTGTCAAATACTTTAATTCCGTTTTTCTGAACTATTTGTAGGTTAAGTAGACTTCAACAGAAAATTTCGTCTTCCAACATTTCCTTCACGACTGAAAATTCAGCTTCAGCTTCCTTTGATGTTAAAGTATGTTCAGAGTTGAAGTAAAGAAAGGTCTTTGTTTTTTACCTTATTTTTTCCTCAGATTTCGCTTTCTCTTCCTTGGCATAATATTAGCTTCCTGTTCACTTTGTAATTTCTTAATTTACTCTTCCTTTTCAACCATATAGTTTGCTTTTAGCTGCTCAAAGCTCAAAGCTCAAAGTTTTTTTTTCCAAATGAAGAGATTTACTTAATTTGAGTATGTCATACGCGTCCCATGTGATCTTCTATAGTGTCGACTAGACTTACTAGACTTGCTTTTACCTCCTCTATGAGTTCTACCTTTTCTATCTCCTTGGTCGCTGATTGTTCACTTTCAGGTTTATTGTTTTCTATCTAATAGGCACAAGATTGATTTCATGCTCAATTTGACCTTCTTTGGTTGGAGTGTCATCGGTTTCTACATTTTTATGTCCCCGAGAATCGAAGATTCGGGGCATACAGTTTTTGGCCTGTCTGTCTGTCTGTTTGTTTGTCTGTTTGTCCACAAAAAACTTTAACATTGCGTATATCTTTTGAATGGTAACTCATAGGGCTTTCATATAGTGCATGTGTATTCCTTGTGGCAAGACCTTTCAAATAATGCCAAAATTGTTGACCTTGTGACTTTGACCTTGAAAAATGATGGACTTTTTTAATAATAATAATAAACTCTAACATTGAGTATATCTTCTGAATGATAACTGATGTGGCTTTCATATTTTGCATGTGCATTCCTTGTGGCAAGGCCCTTCAGATGGTACCCGAATATTTGACCACCTGACCTTGACCTCGCATTTGAACAACAGCATAAAAACTTCAACATTGGGTATATCTTTTGAATGGAAAGTAATATGACTTTCATATTTTGCATGTGCATTCCTTGTGAAAAGACCTTTCATTTGGTACCAGAATATTTGACCTGGTGACCTTGACCTTGAAATAGGACGATCTGATAGAATTTCACCACAAATGTGAAATTATATTTCGTTTAATTAAGCCCCGAGAATCGAAGATTCGGGGGGGGGCAAATAGTTTTTGGCCTGTCTGTCTGTTTGTTTGTTTGTCACAAAAACTTTTAACATTGAGTATATCTTTTGAATGGTAAGTGATAGGACTTCATATTTTGCATGTGTATTCCTTGTGGCAAGACCTTTGAAACGATACCAAAATTGTTGACCTTGTGACCTTGTCCTTGACATATGATGGACTTTTTGGAAAAAATAATAAACTTTAACATTGAGTTTATCTTTTAAATGGTAAGTGATGTGGCTTTCATATTTTGCATGTGCATTCCCTGTGGCAAGGCCTTTCAGGTGGTACCCGAATATTTGACCTTGACCATGTCATTTGAACAACTGCATAAAAACTTTAACATTGGGTATATCTTTTGAATGGAAAGTGATATGGCTTTCATATTTTGCATGTGCATGCCTTGTGGAAAGACCTTTTATTTTGCATCAGAATATTTGACCTGGTGACCTTGACCTTGAAATGTGACGATCTGACAGAATTTCACCACAAATGTGAAATTATATTTTCTTGTATTTTATATATAGAAACACTGTTAAATTCATACGAGAAAATATTTCTTTATACCTACTGCAAAAAAGATCTTATATATTATACTCCATAGTTCTTCATTTGAAACAACATTTTGTATATCCTTCAAATGGTAAGAGACTGTGTTTTCATTTTTCATTTGTATTTATAAAGTCGCCCTTATAACTTTGTTTACTTATTGTGTTTTCTCTGTTTCTTATTATNTTCAGAGGACCCCTACTTTTCCAGTGGCAGTCAGAATTTCCCGTCCAATGGCCCTTTCCATACCCCAAAGTGATTATTTATCAACAAACTTGTTCTCGTCTTGATATAGCTGAAATATTGCTGAGTAGACGGTAAACAATATTCAATCAATCAATCAATCTGTTTCTTATTATTTTCAAATTTCTTATGACAGGTATTAATATAAATATATGAAAGCATTAATATAAATATATGAATGGTTGGGGATGTTGAATAGAATATTATTTATAACGTTCTGATGCAATATCCAGTTCTGTTTTCTTCACTTTTCTTTTTTTACAAACAACAAATTCATCAATGAGAAAATGTTTCTGGATATCTACAGCATTGTAAAAAGATCTTGTATTCAGTATATAGTATATTCATTTAAAACTTTTAACATTCTGTACGTATTTTGAATGGTAAGAGAAAATGTTTCGTATTTCACAGTTTGATGACTTATTAAGGTCTTTCACGACTCCAGTCGGAAAGACCTTCTTGTTAAGGTCTTTCACGACTCCAGTCGGAAAGACCTTCTTGTAATTCTTCCGATTATTTTTATTAAGGTCTTTCACCACAGTGAAAGACCTTATTGTAATTCTTCGGATTATTATTTTTTTTTTTATTCTTTTTGGTCCGCCGCAAAAGCTGTGAAAAAACTACGCGACATATCATTTCGATACTTGGTGTGATAAATCGACATCACTGTGGGATCTCAAAACTGAGTCAAGCTTCTTGACCTATTTTTAGTAACGGAGTTATCTGCCCCGGAACAAAAAATCTTGTTATCGCTTAAACTCGGAAACCGGAAAAGATAGCTGATTAAGAGTAATGAGTAAAATGTTCCTTGAGTCATGGCGGAACTTCATTACATTAGACCGAAACTGTGCGGTATGGTATTTCTTGAGTTATTGCCCTTTGAATAATTTTGGGTTTCCGTAAATTTTTATTTCTCAGGAACCGCAAGTCGAAGAGACCTGAAACCTTCACCATTGTTCATAAGTCATATGTGGCCATCTGAAAATGTCAAGGTCAAAGGTCACCGGTCAAGGTCATCGATGACCTTTAGCCTTGTTATCGCTTCAACTCGTAAACCGTAATAGATGGCTGAAAACATGTAATGAGAAAAATGTTCATTGTCATGAGATGCAACTTTGCTATATTTGGTCCAAAGAGATTCGACAACTCTTTATATGAGTTATTGCCCTTTGAAAGATTTTGAGTTTCCGTTAATGCTTGATACTACGGAACGATAAGTCTTAAAGACCTGAAACCTTCACCATTATTAATAAGTAATATATGGCCATCTAAAAATGTCAAGGTCAAAGGTCACCGGTCAAGGTCACCGATGGCCTTTTGCCTTGTTATCGCTTTAACTCGTAAACTGTAAGAGATAGATGATCAAATGTATTTGAGCGATTTTTTTTCTCATTGAGGTCTACATTTGACACTGGGGTCCAAAATAATTGGACCATTCATTTTGGACCTATTGCCCAAAAACCATTTTTCGGGGTCCGATTTTAGAGTTTTTTGCCTATATTTCAAAAACTATTAAAGATACAAAGAAACTATAAGAAGATAAATTGTTCAGCTCAATATGGCCGACAAAATGGGGTCAAGGTCAAAGGTCAAGGTCCTTAGCAACAACGTTATTTGCCATAAAAGTCCTTAGCAACCAAAGGCAAAAAGTTTCGTAATGTTGTAAAGAGGAAATGAATGACATTGCAAACCGGAAGTGACTTTCCTGTCCTTAGCAACAAGCTAATTTTTCGAAAAAGTCCT